>JANTPZ010092840.1:0-13701 GCA_025593235.1 Vachellia pachyceras
TTTTTATTTTTTAGAAAAATTCTTCATGTGTATAATTTTAAATATCTAAGTTTTCCCAACATATAAATAATATATGCATAATTTTATATCTAGGATTTAGTTTTATATAACTAATTAATAAGTAATATCTGATTTATTCCAAATCAATAGTTTGAGTTTTATTTTTTATTTTAGCACAACATTTTCATGAACGTATTTTAAGTGTCAATTTTTATATAATTAATATTATATCACATATAATAAATAAGATAAACAGATACATATGCAAAAGATGAAAAATGAAAATGAAAGCTACACAATATTATAGAAAAGATAAACAGATAAATTTGCAATAGAAAACATGGTACTCATCCAATCCCTCAAGACTATTTTTATAGCTAAACAACAGTCATAGGCAGAAAAACGATAAATATAAATATATTTAAATATTATATTTAACTTTTTTAATTTTTTCAATAAAAGTTAACTAACTCTTATAGTAAGAAACGAATGCAGTAATATATACGAATTACTATCTCTGGTTCTTCCTCGATTCTTAATATACAAGTCACTTGACTTCATGTGATATTATAAAAGCGAAATAAATTATTTAATTATAATAGATATTCTAAAATACTTATATTTACGATTAGATTATATATAGATATATATATATATATTATTTTGCTAGAATAATGTCTTTTAAATCATTTATTTACCAAAATTTATTTTTAAGATATTTATTAAAACAGGTTTCGATTTCACAAGATTTCATTTCTATTTCTTTTAATTCATATATAAAATATATTACACCTTCTAACTTATTTCGTAACTTTATTTCCCAAAAACCTGTTACAAAAAGTTAATTCTACGCCGCTAAATCAAACGTTGTTATATTTAACCAGGAACTAGGAATGAGACAGTATGGTTATGGGTTTGTTTGAAAATTATTCTCAAAATAGTTTACATAGATATTGAGTTAAAACTTAGATTTTGAAGGATAAATTTGGAAATAACTTTTACAGATTTCAAGACAAAACCTAGATTTTGAAAAAGTGATTTATATTCGGAAAGTTATTAGTTTTTACAGATTCCGAAGAAAAAAGTAGGTAGAAAAAAGGAAAGAAAAAGAATAAAAAGTAAGAAAAAGGAAAGAGAATAAAGAAAAAGTAGGAAAGAAGAAAGAGAATAAAGAAAAAATAGGAAAGAGAAAAGAGAAAGAATGAGAAGGTAGAAAAGAGGAAAGAGCAAAAAAGAAAAAAAGTTGAAAAGAGAAAAGATGAAAAGTAGGAAAACGAGAAAACAATATGAAAGAGAAAATTTAGGTTTCAAGAAGTTACGTAATCAAAATAATTTTTTTAAAAAAATTATATATTAAACAAAACCTAAATTTCCGGAATATAGATAGCAAACAAACCTTGACTCTGTTTGCAAGAAGTGTTCAGTAGCACTTGTCCGGCTACAGCTCCACCGGATCGCAGAGCGAAGGGAATACCTTTCCGATTGCAAAGTTACCGAATTTCATGTGATTGCAATCCCCTCTCTGTTGACTCCTGCTTCTGTTTCTGCGTATGGAATATGGACCCTTCTCTCGGCTCCAACAAGCGTCCACCTGATCGCACCTTCGACCTCCCTACTCCCAACCCCAAGCGCCGCCCCCATCCTCCGCCGGCTCCCTCACCGTCCGCGGCCTCCCCCTCCGACATTGTCTTCCGTATCCTATGCCCGGCCTCTAAGACTGGCGCCCTCATTGGCAAGGGAGGTTCTGTCATTCGTCATTTTCGAGAGCTTACTGGAGCCAGAATTCACGTTGATGACTCTGCTGCTGCCTCCTCCGACGAGCGAGTCATTGTTATTGCTTCCAATGCCATCTCTGCTTTTGGTGCTGACCAGCAGCATGGTGGTGCCCTTTCATCCAACAATTCGAATTCTGGTGCCAGCGATTACGATGATGGCTCGCCTGCTCAGCAAGCTTTGATTAGGGTTTTTGATAAGATGGCGAGGGTGGATGAGGACAAAGCTGAGGACATTATTAATAATGGTGGTGGAAGTGAGAATAAGAATTCGGTAACATGTAGGTTGCTGGCGCAGAGTAATCAGGTGGGATGTGTGCTTGGGAGAGGAGGGAAGATTGTGGAGAAAATAAGGATCGAGACTGGGGCTCAGATCAGGGTTTTGCCCACGGATCAACTCCCAGCTTGTAACTCTCCGGGAGATGAATTGATTCAGGTGATGCTTTTCTTTATTCTCTCTCTCTCTCTCTCTTGCTTTTCTTTATTAATTCCATTTAACTAAATTTATATATATATATATAGTTTCCATATTCCCATTCGAATGTGGTTATGTGCCCTAAATCATCTGAGTTTTAACTAACTATTTATGAACATAAATGTAAGATGAGAGGCCTGATTATAGTACTACTCTTAGGCATAAATAACTCCTGAATGCATAATTTTCTTCCTTATTTCTGTCTTTTCTAACGCAAAAGAACTCCTTCAACAAGAAGCGGCAAATCTAGGCTATAGGAACTTGCGAACAGTAATTTACACTGACATTTGGGCCAGGGGAATAGAATGAAAAGGAAAGGGCACCCAACGCTGGGCCTTGAAGCTTGTCTATTCCTACGTATGGGGCGTAATATCCAAAACAATATTCCTTGTTCAAGGAGTTGGTGTTATGTTCAGTGATGGTTTTATATGCTAATTCTTTAAGCGGGATGCTCGACATTGGTTGTGCATTATTTGAAACTATCTCGGGAGACAAATTATATTTCAATTACGTTTTTGTTGGGATTTCCATGTTTCAAGATTTTTCAAAGTAATATACAGTACTTAGATCTATCCTGTTTTGCTCTGTCTAAATCATAAAAAAATTACAAAGGAGGGCTATGCTCAGCAACTGTATGACTCTTCATTTCATGTGCTATGTGCATGCTGAATAGGATTTGCTTTGCGTCTAATATTATCTCATATGATACAATTGCACCACTGCGTAATGCATTTCTCCAACTGTGGAATTTTCAATATCATTTTATAATCATCCTTATATTGAAAACTGAAGGATGATGTGTATCACGTCAAATGTGCAGCTGAAATAACAAGTTTAAAGGGAATGTTATGGAGAAAAGGGGAGAAAATGTAAAAGTTTGTCTGGGCTGTTTAAGCTTGGAAGTTCTACATGTGAAATTCATTCACAGCAAGTTATCACTTGCTTAACTCTCATTAACTCAACGCTTGAACATGAGTTGAATTGAGGAAGGATAATGGCTCTGAATCTCATTATGCATAAATAATGTTTTGTACTATTTAAAAATAATTTATGTATAGTAAGTATTATGATTTATGGTGCATTAATAATTTTTGAAATTTAATCATGTCCAACAAACTATTTAGCCTTTATTTGAATTTTTATTTTAAGTATCATACATTATGGAATTTAAAGAATTTATTTTAAAGTAAATGAATATGCTACATTTTTTATGATATTGTGTTTTACTCGTTTATATTTATATATTGCAATACCTATTTATTAATAAAGGTAAACTCTTATGTGTACACAACATGAGTTCATGATCTAAGTTTACTTAAATGCGTGAATTCGACAACCTAGGTTAGAGACTTGATCTGTCATACTATCCATCGTGTATGCATAAGCTCCTCTGCGGAATGAAATAATGCACAATTTTCTGATTTCTTATATACAGCCTTAATTTGTGCTGTTTGCCAATTTCAGTATGTCTCAACCGTATTTATTTCCACAAAGTCCCCTTTTCCTTTTTTTTTTATGGCAAAGTAATCTTGAGGCCATCTTATGGTACATGCAGATAACAGGACACTTGACAGCAGTAAAGAAGGCACTCCTTTCTGTTTCAAGTTGTCTTCAGGATAACCCAAGGGTTGATGCTGTCAATTCTGGTGCCTTTAAGCCTTCTGGGGGACTCCATGGGGCTGCACCACCAGCACAGGTTGATCCTTATCCTCACCGGGGTTATGCATCTGGCATATATGCTGATGATCATCATTCCAGAGGTTATTCTTCTTTTCCAGGGCCTACAGGCATTGGGGCAGGTCATCGAATGTTTGTGGAAGAGGAGGTTGTCTTTAAGTTGTTGTGTCAACAAGATAAAGTTGGTAGTCTTATTGGCAAAGGTGGCTCTATAGTGCGGTCTTTGGAAAGTGAGACTGGTGCATCTATCAAAATTGCCGATTCTGATTCAGATGAGCGTGTTGTTGTTATATCTGCACGAGAGGCATAAGCTCTTAAGCATCTTTAATCATAATCCTTTTGATGTTTTGTGGGGATATATCTGATTCTTGCAAGCACAGCAGTGAATTGCCTCTTTATTTTTATATTAATTATATTTGCACAATAATGTTTTTTCTTGGTCCATTTCATTCATGATTTCTGCGTGTTGACTCGTGCAAATGACTGAAGTTTCACTGAGTTTTTTTAATGTTGAGTTACCTGAAGGAAATAGCTTTGCAATATTTGGTGGTTCGATTTTCTTCTATAATTCTCTGTTGGCACTTGGTAGGAGAAAATTCTGCCCACTTAATATTTATCCAAAAAATATGACGTTAATCTTAAAGAGGTTCTTGGTCGGGACTTCAGAAGTTGTTTGTTGAGATTATATCATCATCATTGTCAGCTGGCTTAAATTGTCAATTTGTTGTTTTGTAAGTGTTTTTATCAGAAAGTTGAAGTAAGGCTGATTTCTTCTGTAAGAAATCTCTTTATCACTGCCTGGTTTGATTAATTCCATCTTCAGATTGGTTATTTTGTGAATTTCTGTTCAGAATGTTTTGATCATGACAACTTTTTCATTGTATGCCTAGTATTTAGTAATGATGTTGCATTGGATATTATTTCACAATTTTCTGCAGAATCCAGAGCAAAAGCACTCCCCTGCACAGGATGCTGTTATTCGTGTCCATTGTAGACTTGCGGAGATTGGATTTGAACCAGGTGCTGCCCCTGTTGCTAGGATGCTTGTACCTTCACAGCAGATAGGTTGCTTGTTGGGCAAAGGAGGTTCTGTTATCTCTGAAATGAGAAGAGCCACTGGTGCTAATATACGTATTTTTCCTAAAGACCAGACTAAATGTGCTTTCCAAAATGAAGAAATTGTACAGGTAGTTGACAATTCTGGAAATTGGTATGAGACTCAAATCCATGTTTGGTTCACGAAGGGTTGCTGTATTTTATTTCACTGGAAATAACTTATTCAGGAAAATGCTATATTCCTCGCTATTTGAAAAGTCTTCCTTGTTTTCTGCTAGGCATTTTTTCTTTCTGATTTTGTTGATTTTCATAATCCTTGAGAAAGAGACAGTTTGTCTTCTCTTATCTTGTTCCTAACTAGATTTTATAATTTATATAGTTTTATACCACTACAGTTCCATTCTTGGCTCATGCTGCTGAGGTAACTGATAAATTTTTCACTTACTACTGATGTGCTAGATGTCCTGTGTACTGTCTTCCTTCTGTTTTCAATGCAGTCGGCATGAACCATGAAGATGTTATGCTGTGTCATGGTGTTATGGTAGTCACGTACTTTCTGTGTATGATAATTTTCTAATACATGATTATGTTATGGATCATGACACCAGATGTCACATCTAGCTCTTGCCCTGTAATTCTGCTGTAGGCATTTGTTAAATATTTTGAATTTCAGTTTTTTGCAGACTCTTAGGATATTGAATCAAATGTGCTTTCATGTCAGATTATTGGGAATCCACAATCTGTACAGGATGCTTTGTTTCACATAACCAGTAGAATTCGAGAAACCATTTTCCCAAGAAGGCATCTCTTCCAAATTTTGGCTCACCACAACATTTGCCAGCATTCTCAGAAATGCCTCCTCCTTTGTATAGGCCAAGAAATCATCCGATGCCCTCCAGTCATCCTCCTCAAGTTGGACCTCCTCATGGAATTGACCATTCGGCTGTTCCTCCCAGCCTATTGATCCTCAACATTCATATTTTCATGGTGCGGGTCGTGGTCCACCAAACATGGATCGAGTTCCCTATCCTCGTGGATATGAAGGACCAAATTCTCCAAGATCATGGCACCCGCAGGTCAGTTTCTAGTGATTTGAATCTGCGGATTATTCATCCTTACAGAATTGGTTTTGATGTGAAGCCTTCGTTTGCAACCTTTTCTTTGGACTTTTCCCTTTTCCCTGTGTAGTCTCTTAGAAACTTTCTTCTGGTTTATGGTTTTTAGGCAGTTAGCGGGGGAAATCCTGGGGGAACTGCTGATGCTTCCGGTGTGACTCCTAGAAATATGCCTCCTGGAAGGTGATTCTTTGAGCCTATTGATCTTTTAAATGAGCTAAATATGTTAGAAAAGTTGTTATACTTCTTTAATTAGACGAATTTTTGGTCTGGCCTTTCCTGGTAATTGTTCTGACTGCCCAGTACACTGACATAACACTCAGCTTTCTGTAATCATTTCGGGCTTTAACCCCTTCTTAACCATGAGTTCCCCTTCCCTTTCTTCTTCACTCCCTTCTCCCAGCATTACTTTGATATTTCTTTGGATGAGCTTGATTAGATTTTTAGTTGATATGCTTTATTGGATAATGGTAGCTAATAGAATTTTGTAAGCAGAATATCCTTTATTTAGCTCTGGATGTTCTTGTATTTATGCCAAATGATTGTTATTTCCAGGAATGAAAATCCATTATACAATATGGCGGGCACCACTGTGGAGGTCACCATCCCCCAAATGTATTTAACCCACGTTTATGGGGATGACAATAGCAACCTAATTCAGATCCAGCAGGTCTGTTCCTCACTTATCTAATTTATTAGCTTGGTTGTGGAGAGCTTGAGCCCTCAGCCCTTGGATTCTCTCATGACAGTATATTTCACATGAGAATCACTCAGCTTGTAGCGTTTTAACGTTTGAGTTCCTCAGATCTCTGGTGCAAATTTGGTGGTTCGTGATCCAAATCCTGTGGCCTCAGAGGGATTGGTTATCGTCTCTGGTGCTCCTGATCAAACTCGGGCGGCTCAAACCCTCATCCAAGCTTTCATTTTTTGCGGGCAGACAGCAGCTTGACACAATGACAGCATTCGATCTGTAGACGATCATAGCAGCTCTTAGGTTGTAGGACGTTTAATGAGTGTCATATCAAGGCTTTTATGTCATGAGTTAAATTTTGGAGAAAAGATATCACCTCTTCACTTTAGTGCAGGTTTGGTATGGTGAAAGAGTTTCATAGAAATAGAGATGGACGTGGAAATATGGATATGAATTTTTTTAAAAAAAATCATTGGTACAAGTATGAAAATCTAATTCAATTTTTAATTCAGATATATATTTAAGATGTGTAAATGCTAAAATATTCTCTGAAAAAACATATCTAGAAACAAACCAAAAATGGCCATCGATGATCACCAGAACAAAGAAAGCCATATGCAAAAGGCAAAAGCCCTGGCAAAAATTGTGGTTGTTCTCAAATGCAAAAACTCACCATCGAGCCTTAATCAAATGCGATGAAGAAAATGAAACTGACTTAACCAAATGCAATTAAGAAGATGAAATTGACAAAGTAGTAGTATAGATGGTAGTTAGTCGAATTCTTCATAATAGGATCCGGATACTAAATTCTATCGGGGGGAAACTAAATTATACGTCCACTTTATGTTCAATTATGCTATAATTAATATTGGCAAAAAATTATGCTATAATTAATATGTTAGATCTACTAATTCCAACAATATTACTGAGTTAATTGCAACCCACTCAAGTCCCTCATAGTCATAGGGAGGTAAAATCTCAGTCCTTTATCGGCAACATAATCACGTCCAAGTGGCATAGCATACGCTACGAGAAGAGCGTAAGGCTTCTCCATTACTTTCTTTCAAGCAAGCTCTGTAATCTGCATAGTGAAATTGTATACCCAAGTCTGAGAAATGGAAGAGAGATTTGCTTTAAAATAGGCATAAATAACCCAATACAAGTGGGGTTATCAATTAAAAAAAAATCCCCTTTCTTACATTCTCAAAACAGACAACATATCAATTTCTAGTCCTTTTGCGGAAAGTGATTACACAAACAGTTTTGATCCATTTAAACACATTACAACATCAGGGAGGGCCTTAGATCAGTTCATCAACCCAAAGTTAATCAAAATCTCCAGGGTAGACACTTTAGCTATCTGTCACAGAGCAAGAATGAAGGACCTCTGCTAATATATAAAGGGTAAAATACAAAATGCTCGTTTCAGATTGTCGCTAAACTGCAGTAAAAACCAACTCTTGCAATTTACATCTTAAGGCAAGCGCTCCCTGTCACTCCTTTTACATGGAATAAGTCTGTACTGGGATCCATACGTAAAGGTCTAACATTGTGGATCATCAATCTCTCTTGCCAATCTAAGAACTACCAGCCTGGCCTAAGCTTTTATTCTGCACATTATTCAAGAAGTGGGAAATCAAGCTTGTGCTGTTACGCAAAAGAACTGAGTTCCTGAAAGTTGATGAGAAATAAATCAATAACAATTTTTTTCTCACTGCATGGTTGCCTACCTCATTCCTATTAAATGAAGAATTGTGTCCAGGTAAAGGAGTTTTTGTCAGGTCCCTTAGAGTTCCCTGTGGTTCAGAAAATGCCAAAGAACACATTAACAAACAAGACCAAAATAAAGCATGGAAATGTTGCTACTTGTGTAGATTGCAATGCAATAATATAATTAAGAATTTAATCATATGTTAAAAAGAAAGAATGCATATATTGTCTATAGTTGAAAAGAGTTGCAACAAGTGGAGAGTTGCAATACGCACTCCTCTAACAAAAATAGATTCAGTGTAAAAGGGTCATCCTGACCACCAGTTGTGCTCACATATTCACACGTCACCTAAATCCATGTCATGACTAGTAAACTTTGCAACATTAAACATCGTCAAGTGGTGGCTTTAATCAAGAGTGAGTGCTCCCCTGAAATCAGTCTCTGAAGGTTATTATAATCACTAAAGAAAACATGCCTACATGTCTAGTGCATCTTTTAACAAGGCATGACCAGCGTAATGTAGCCTTTGCAAAAGACACCATAATAGTCAGTAGGAAATGGTATATCTCACTAAAATGTTGATACAAAAAATAAATATAAGCATGCTTTAAAAACTGAATGAGAAATGATAGTTATCTATATCTGCAATTGTTTCCTGAAACAGATAATTATTAAAAGGCCAAGAAAGAAGATAACGATCAGCGTGAGGAGTTCGCAATGCGCTAATATTTACCTTATTTGCCCACATAAGACCACATGCATTGCAGAGGGTTCTTGGCCCTTCAGGTCCACGTCTCATCATTGGTGTGCATTTCTCACTGATGCCACAGTGCCTACAGCTGGCATATACACAATAGTCAAAGATGGACTCCGCATCCCAGATGGACAGTGGACTAAAAGGTTTTATTGTCAGATGTAGAATCAATTGCCATCGTTTTTTCATGTGGATTTGCACCCAAACAAGGGTAGAAAGATGAATAATGACATTATACGCCAAAAATCTGCTCATTTTTCAAACATTTGGTCTGGAATGTTTATGCTATTGCATGAGAAAGCACCCATGACAAAATCCAAAAAGCACAGGATCATTAAGTAGTCCTTTTCATTACTGAATTTAAAGGGTAGAAATATTAATTCTTTCAAAATATTGCAATGATATAACTAACCAAAAAATGGCTTTCTAATCAATCACCATATATTTCCAAGGCATTAATGAGTTCAGTCAGCTTACACAACATCCTGCTGCTGGGATCCAATATTGTCCGATGTCCAGTTTTCATTTGTCCCCACAATTGTTGCAGCTGGCACAGATTCATCAGGGTTCGACTTGGAAGATGTAAATTGACCTTTATTTCTCTGCATCCTATGAAAGTCACTTGTAACCGTAAGCAAGTGCCGAAAATTAACAAAGTATGATGCAAGTGGAATTTAAATTTAGGCACATATTTTTAAAGTATAAAGAAAATAGTAGAAAAATAATGATATCAATTTTCCAAACAACTAATTTCCAAAATACTATTCCACTCCTTGAGGAAAGCAGAAGCAACAAGACAAAATATTGTTCCAGTCAGGGATAGAGATGGAAAGTACATTATTGTGATGTAAGCTTCGTCTAGGTTATAACCATAAGAAGCACCATACCTTAATGCTACTTCTTTACGAACAGTATAACGTATTTTCTTTTCAAAATTCCGTTCTTTCCGCTTTTCTCGAAATCTAATCAATGAGGCTAATCTTTGAGGGACACTGAGTTTTACCGGAGTCCCAGACATATCCTGGTTAAACAATTTGTCAGCCTGATAGTTGTCAATCAAAAGATTCTTGATTAATTCAACCATAAAAGGTAGCATTACCCGATTATTAGGGTGAACATTTATAGGATTTGCAGACATTGAAGGTACTTCACGGCCTCCCAGTAGCAGTAACACAGCTTGAACCTGAAAGTGAAACCTAAGGATTATAAGAAATTATTTTCCTTAGCTTGTCAAACCAGGTAGGCAGTAGCCCATTATTAAGTTAAGAATAAATCATGATTATCATACACCACGTTTCACCCTTTGAAACAGTGATTTTACTGCATCTATATGTCATAAAACATGTTATATCATAGTAAGATCAAATCCTCCACATTAAAATTGCTGCAGATTGAGATGCATTGCATGTCCATACCTGTGCACTTGTGGGAAGGGAGACTACAAAGAACACCAGTCAACATTTCTTGTAGGATTGTACTTAATCTACGATCAACAAATACTTTAAAGCAAGGGAAAATAGATCAAACAAGCATGCATAGATAACAGGCTGAAATGAATTGTGCATATAGACAGCTCTCATTTTATTGTCCGCATCTGTCCACTTTAACAAATTACAGCTATATTCGCTATAGTGAATAGGTGGATTCAGAAATAGAGACTACTTAATCTTCATGCTGCAACTTTGTTTATTCATCTAATTCTAAACTCAAGCATCCTCAATTAAGACTTTAGGTGTAATCATATGGAAATCCTCTCATATGAAACATTTTAAATCATTCAATTGAAAACCGTCACTTGGACTTATTATTTTCATGAAAGAGAAGTGTCAACAAATAGTTGAATCCTGCATATTACGCAAGAACACAGTAAAAAAACAAAGAAAGCTGAGTTAAATTACTGCACCTTTTCCGGCGATACAGAGTCAAACACATAAACCTGGCCTTGAAAAGACAACGTGAGCTGGTCACCGCTAGCATGTTCAATTATCGCACCATGATCGTCAGTAACATTTCCAGGGTTGGAAACTTCTTCTTCAACACTCTCATATCTGTTGACATTAGCATCACCGCAATTGTTATTGTCTTCCATCCCATTCCCATCACCCATATGGTCCAATCCATGTTGTTCATTTTCTGGCACATATGGCACATGCATTGTATGTTGTGGATCACTTATGTGTATCCGAGAATCAGTCCCATGAATACCATCCATAGCATAGAAAGAGCCGGAAGACACTTTTGGAAATGGAAGAAAGATCGATTAAAGATAATCTGAAAGAAAATAGAAGAAGGAAAAAAGAAAAACAAGTCACAAACTATGGAGAGAATTTTTTTTTAATATTTGCAAATCCAACACACATTAAGGCAATTAACTGCATTATGGTGTGCACACTACATGGCAGCATAGGGAAGTATAATGTTAACCATATCCATAAAGTGAGATATATAATATTTCATTCCATTATTTTTTGTTCCAAAAATGGAATATACCAAAATTTTTAAGATTGCAAAGGAAAGAAATGCTGAAACAAGGTTAGCATCCAATGATGGGTCTGGAACTAACAGAGCCAGAAAACACAGATAATTATCACATGCCAGCATTGAACCTAGACATCAAGTCGGATCAATTTACTTATCACAAATTAAGTTTTAACTCAATCTTCATTCCCTCTCCTTTGCAGAGGAGCAGACATTCCATCACATAAAAAGCAAACATCCTGTCTGAAAGCGTGCTCCATTACTAGATACAGTAAAAAATTTAGCCAATACAACAGGATAGAGGGAGACAAAACTACAACTAACTATGAGGGATACATTAAGTTAATTAAAAAACCTTGCCAAACAATCGATATTGCTGAATTTACAGAATAGCTACCCATCTAACAATAATCAGATTAACTCGTTATAAAGCAGCGAAAAAGACAATACCCACAACTTCAATCGCGGTTAATTAAACGACCCACGATAGATTCGTTTTGAATACAGACACAAGGACAATAAAAGAGGAAACACCGGGGCGAAGGAAGAACTTGAAGGAGCAGAACCAAAGCAGGTGATTGATAGAATAGCAGCAAGGTTTTGTCTTGATCTGCACAAGAACCCAGATGCGAAGCCAGAGAGGCCTTCCCACAGAAGAAGCAATGGAAGGGTAAGAGCAAGTGAGAGGGGGGGAGAGAGAGGGGAAAAGGCAAAGAGACCAAATGAGAGAGCAACGGGAAAAAATGCCTCGGAAAGGAAGCTCCTTGTCCGGCTTTCGCTGGTGTTGAGAGTGGGGAATTGGAGGGCAATATATGTGGTGAGGTTGATGGTGAGGGCTGAGAATATGAGATCAGGGTGACAATACCCACTTTTACAAGTCAACATTTTTCTTAACCCAATATTTCATCTTTACATGTATCCTCGTAGCGTCGATCACACTAAATATTTCACATTGCAAATTGGGGTGCTTTTCTTCTTAAGAAATTTACCGTCAAAATTTAAATAAGAGAATTAATAAATAAAAGATTCTAAAAATTACATAAAGTATCATGTGTAGCTTCTAAAGGTTGTTATTAATAATCTTACCACTTTCGTTAAGAATTTCAATAGCTACTTTTGAGACCTTATGATAATTTTGTGAATCTTTAAAATCTTTTATTTATTAATTCTCCTATTTAGTACTAAATTTCCATTTCTTCTTTTAGGATAGAAAGTGAGAGACAATAATTAATAATTAGTAATGCCTCTTCAAGACACATCATGTAATTTTAGGTAAAAAAGTAGAATGCTAATTATATTTTATTTATCTTTATTACTTCTCTCCCGTACGTAAGATAAAACAGTGTTAACTACAGTATTTTCTTTTAAAAAAAAATTGTTCACCTCTACCCCTAAGTAATACTTTTTATTTTTCAACTTTACTGCAAGCGTAAGCCAAGTCTTTTTATTCACCGATTAATTAAAAAGTAGTGAAAAATATTAATTATTTTAGGAGCCGGTAGACTGTTTTAAATATAAAAATATATTTTTTTAAAACAGAAAAGAATTTAATTTCATGTAAAAGCAAGGACGAACCTTAATCATGTAACATTTTTGAAAAAATGCCATTAATTTACAAGGGAAGAGAAACAATGTACTGTGGAAAGAGACTAGGCCCGTTTGGGAATGTAGTAGATAAGTATTTTGAGAAATTTACTGTTTGGTCCCACATAACTAACATATTTATCAAATGGTCCCAAACTTTACAATATTTAACCAGAGGTCCTAAGGCACCATTGTGTAATTAATTTGGGAAGTGAAAAGATCACTTTGCCCTTCTTTATCCTCACACACCCAGCTCTCCGTTTTCATTTCTCTGCATTTTCGTCAGTCTCAAAGTCGCCCTGAACCTTGGCATTTCTCCGCTGTCTCTCCGTTTTTTGTGCTCTGCATTTTCGTCGGTCTCAAACTCGCCCTAAACCTTGGCATTTCT
>JANTPZ010092841.1:0-15668 GCA_025593235.1 Vachellia pachyceras
ATGCATTCCCATCATAGCTTTTCTGCCAAAAAGGGGGTATCACTGTAGCAAAGTTCTGAAATCAGGTTAGAAAGTAGACTTAGAGACACCAGAGCCTGATGAATGGGAAATCAAATTGAGCTCCCAACACAAAGAAAGGACAACAAAATGTTAAGCAGCCATTACCTACGAACTGTGTCTGGATCCCCATATGTGCTTATAGCAAATATGCAATAATGCAACCACATATCCACTGAATATGTAACTCCTTGAACTGCTCGCTCATAAACTTCAACAACTTTGTCAATAGAGCCAAGACGGGCCTCATGATCAGCATACTTCTTCCAATATCCATAGCACAAAGGAAATTCAGCTAGAAAAGCATCGTACACTTTTCGGATCTTCAGAATGTTGTTCTGCAATGTAGGAAGCATCAATAAATGGGTTTCACTATTAACAGGGACAACCAAACAAAACACAAAAATGACATCAAGGGCTCAACATAAATTTTAATTACATGAACAAACAAGGGAGGAGAAAATAGGGAAAACATAAAACCATTTGGTTCTCCAATCAGTTTTATTCAAATCATATTTAATTGGGAATACCAAACAGTCAAAAAATTATTTCCAATAAGGCAACTAGTCAATAATCCTAAGGGTGGAGCGGTTACAATCTAAATAGAAAGAAAATGAACTAATGTATTAAAAAGGAAAATAGATTGCTTCATGTACTGCAAACAAATTACATTCCATCCAAAACAGGTATCAAAAATCGTAATAAACAAATCATAGAGCATCAGAATAATGTTCTTTCATCAGTATTCCCTTCAAAATCATTTCACCCATATGTTTACGTAACAGGAGTGAAAAAAATAGCGATACAAGAAACTTCAATGATATCAAATGACACCACATGAAACTTTTAAAAAAATTATCCAGCCTCAATCATAAAAAGTAACAAATATATAAATATGATAGTTCTGATATGTAGCTTCCAGTTGCAAATCTACTAGCTGGTAAGCCTAAGATGTATGAAGTGAAAAATATAAGCCTATTTGTGACCTAATAACCAACCCCCAGAGAGAGAGGGAAGTGGGGGGGGCTGTTACATGAAATGCAATGCCTTAAGCACACTATACACTTCAAATTTCAGACAACCTATTGCATCGTTAAAATAAAAGGTTGAAGACACTAATGAAACAGGCAGCTTTTGTAAACAACCAACTGAGCAGGACTAGCAAAACTGATGTATTGAATTCATGAGTAAAAAAGTGAGATCCTACATATGATTGTTGTCTAAAAATTTTGTTTCAACAAACCTCTGCCACTTTCTCTGTTTCCTCGATCAGGGAAGTCCAAGCATTAAAATCTAAAGAATTAGCTCTTACAATATTCCACAGCCTATCTTCCTCAGCAGACATTGCAGCTACCAATTGCAAAAAGAAAGCAAGTAAACAAGTGCATAATTTTTGTCAGAAACCATCATAATATATACGCACGCACGCACACAGAACAATCATTATGTAAATAAGACCCAACAATATAAACATAAGATAACAGGACAAAATCACAACAAAATAATGATAAGCCTTCAAACTATTAATACGATAATTCAAAGCCCAAGGATGTTATTTGGATCACGTTATTTTAGCTTTTATCATATAATGAAATGGTTAAAAAAATCGTTGCTAGAAAATATTGAATTACCTGGAAACTGGAAAAGTAACAGGAATCATGAATAATATTTTTTATCATACAGAGGAAAAACAATATTGGTTAGAAAGAATTGCATGGAAACTGAAGTCAGTAACTTATGATTATTTAAAATATTTGATAGAAAAATAACTACTTAAATTCTTGAAATATAAAAAGTTAACAAGCTAAGCAGACATTAAATTCTCGTTTTTCATATGAAAAAGTTAAACAACAACCAAGACAATCTTGTGCCTGATAAGCAAAAGCATACCATAACCATCTGCAAGCTGTTTCTCGTCAGTTGCGGATGCATCAATATTCTCCAACACACTTCCATTCTCAAGTCCTGCCGCATTTGCCACTGCCCCATTTACAGATGAATTATAGTCAGGCACTTGAGGATATTCTGTGGCTGAGTTCCCACTGGCAGTCTGATTAGGATCAGTTTGCATAGTTCCATCGGTCGTGTTGAACTGGGCCTGTTGTATAACAGAATTAGAATCCCCATTATAAGCATTCCCATCTCCAAAATTAGAACAATTCGATTCAAATGTTGCACTAGCCTGCTGAGCTTCTGAACTAGACTCAACAACAGTAGCGACTGCCTCAGGATTAGGATCTTGCATGGCGTCGGCTTGGCCACTTAAAGTATAGCTCGCGGAATTGAAGCTAACAGCTGCAGATTTTTCAGTAACTGCTTCGCTATCACCCATGTTCAGATAAGTAGGTCTTTACCTCCAAATACAATCTGCAAACAGAAACAATCACCAGCTTTCCTTAGGACAGTTCATGGTGGAAAACAATCTTTTTGCGTTTGGGCTAAAGTAATATAGAATATAGATCATAGAAGTGTACTAATCCTTGATGCGTATATCCGCTTAGGCAGAAAAAATATAGACTAGACAACTAGTGTGAGCGAAATTAGTCACCCGCAACATCATACTAAATTAAATAGAGAATATATCGTTGTGGCAACATGCTTCAACAGCTTCCAACAGCGAAATTTATAAGACATGTAAAGGTGCATGACAGTCATGGTGAAAATGCTAATCAGAAGCGCTTAGCTACTTCTCCACGGACAAGAACGACAAGAAGATGCAAAATCAACGGCACCCGGTAACCTAATCTAGTATGAAACAATATGACGCAATAACAATAACCTGTAAATTAAAAAGAAGAATCAAACATTGCCCCTCTATCTAAACAGCCGAAATACCTAGGGTTTCAAACTGTAAACCCTAATTGAAACGGCGACGATAATGCAGGAGCCATGCACATACCTGGAAGGTGAAGCCTTGATTTCCAGAGATTTCTTCTATGGCAAAGTTTAAACCCTGCCGGAACGAGGTGATTATGGTGTTAAATCGAAAAATAGGAGTTGGGGATGAGGAAGTAGGTATGGTGACGTAGGGCGCTCCCTATGTACCGTGAAACACTGGTGCGGGCGGCGTGATTTTGCTTGCTGCTGTCGCTAGATCTGAGCTGTAAGTGGACGAAACGAGTTTGATCTTAGCCGTTGGTTAGACGGACCTTTGTGGATATAAAATGTTCGTGGTTGATGTTGCAGGTGCATGGTTAAGCAAAAGGCATGGTCTCCTGCCTCTTGGCCTGTGAAGGCGGCAAGTGGCTTCCTTGTTCCTGGTTTCGTTGTACAAGGGCGTCACGGCCATACTTAAACCCCGTTTGACATTTTTTTTAAAGTCAAACGTACATTTAACAGTATTTTTTCATAAAATAAGATAACATCTTTCATATATTTACTTCGAATTGAGTAAAAATACTTCTCTATCGCGTTTTCAAACGGATCCGATGATGAATTAGAACTGAAAATTAGAGTTGGCTTTTAAAGCGAGAAACTTAGGTTTTATCCCAAAGCATAAGTTTTATCCAGATATTCACACAAAAAAATTATTTTTGAAAACAAAACCTCGGTTTGAAACATAGATTTTGAAAATGTTATTTTCTTGGCAAATCACACTCTCTCTTAATAAATTTTCTCTTTCCTCTTTTTTCTCTTTCCTTTTTATCACTTACTTTTTACCTTGGAATCCATAAAAATTGTTTTCATCATAACTTCCCAAACATAGAGCTTATTTGGTTTCACTTCACGAAACTTATATTTGGTTTCAAAACCTATGTTTTACCGATAACATAAATTTTGTCCAAGTATTCACATTTTTCGGAAAAGCTATTTTGAATACAAAACCTCAGTTTGAAATCTAGGTTTTAAAAAACCATTTTTTGTCAAAGCATACCCTCTCTCCTAATAAATTTTCTCTTTCATTCTTTTCATTCTTTTTCTTTCATCTTTCCTACGCATTTTTTGTCTCGAAATCCGTAAAAGCCAAAACTTTCCAAACACAATCACCTTTTCAAAATCTAAATTTTGCCTCAAAATCCGTAAAAGATATTCTCCAAAATATATTGTGCTTGTTTGGCAACGCTTAACTTATACACAAAGCACATTCAACAGTGTTTTTCCGTAAAATGAGAGAACAAAATTTACAATTCTTAATTTATATGGAAAGAGATTTGATGAAAATATTTAGGCTAAAGTATACTTTTAATCCTTTATGTTTGCGTCAGGTTTCATTTTAGTCCTTTAAGTTTTAAAAGTGCACTTTCAATCCTTCAAACTTAACGTCGTTAGTATCTCTTAATGGAAATTGCTAACTTATCAAATTTAATTGATGACTATGCAATAAAATATTTACAAAATATACTCACATTTTAATTTTAATTTAATAATATAATAAATTTGATATTTTAAATTATGTAAAATAAAAAAGATTTAAAATAACGGCGTTAAGTTTGACGAATCAGCAATTTCCGTTAAGAAAAACTAAAGGCATTAAGTTTGAGAGACTAAAAGTACACTTTTTTAAACTTAAATGACAAAATGAAATATAACACAAATATAAAAGATTAAAAATATATTTTAGTCAAATATTAACTCCATGTGAATTTATAAATGCACGTAGATGCAGATTCTAACTAGGGATAATAACAAGTAATAAGTCACAAAAAAAAATAACAAGTAATTATATGAACATTATAAAATCAGGCTATAACAATGCTAAGGAAACGGTGAAATTTCTGATAAAAAAATGTGAGAGCGAAATTAACTTTATTACGATGATTTTTTTTTGAGTGAATTATTAGGCTTGCTTCACATAGATTCAAAAAGGTTAAAAACATGTTCAACAGTAATAAAATAAAACAACTTTTTTTATATTTTTACCTCGTAAAATCACTCCTCCATAATACAAACTAACCCACTGTGATGATTCATAGTGGTCTTGTTTGGAACGTTTTCAAAAACTAAACGCACGTTCAACAATCCATATATTTACATCGATTTACGTAAAAATACTCTTCTATCACATTTACATCCATCACCGTTGCTATCTTTATATTCTAGCTTGTGATTGGATTTGTGTATTAAACGCTAGACGCAAGCTCCAAGGAAATGAAAACATTTCGGACTTTCTGGCATCTTAAACCTAGCTCGCTGGGAGGAGTGCTTCGGTGATCTCAACTGACGGCTGAACGAAACCCTCTCTTCCCAGTGAATCCTCTCTCTCTCAATTCTCATGGCGTCTCAAGGACGTAAGGGTGGAGCGTCGCTTCCCGATAGGCCCACTAGGAACCAATCCACCGGTATCGTTGCCAAGCTTTCACAGTCCCCTCTCGTCTCCAAGGGCAAGGAGGTCGCGGGCGACGCCGCTCTCGTCACCAAGAAGCTCCTCAAGAGCACAGGTAAGGCTGCTTGGATTGCTGGCACAACCTTCCTCATCCTCGTCGTCCCTTTGATTATCGAGATGGACCGCGAGCAGCAGTTGAATGAGCTCGAGCTCCAGCAGGCCAGCCTCCTCGGTGCCCCTACCACCATGGGTCCAACGCCTCAGAAGTGAATGAACCGTTTAGGTTAGATTAAATTTTCGGTTCGGTTTTCTCTGGGAATGTTTGAGTCTGTGTCACTTTGGTTAGATCCATGTGGATGCATTCGGAGAATGATTGCTGATTCTCTTCTTTATAACGGGATTGATACAATATAATTCTATGGTTTTGGATTGCAATAACCTTACTATTGTAGCTTTAGAATCATTGAGCATTCTAGTGCAAATCTATATATCCCAATATTTTTGCGCATGTTACTGCTTAATATCTGTCATCAAGGCAATGTGGTATGTTGAATCCTTGAGCATTCCAGTAGCAAATCTTCATATCCCAATATTTTTGGTCATGTTACTGCTTAATATCTGTTATCAAGGTCATGTGGTATGTTGAATCCTTGAGCATTCTAGTCCAAATCTCTACATCCCAATATTTTTGTGCATGTTATTGCTTAATATCCGTTATCAACGCAAAGTGGTACGTTGAATTTGTCAGCTACTTGCTCTCTGTTTATTATGTATGCAATTCAGGGTTAGCAATCAGATAATTCCAATTATTCGGTGCTGAGTGGTTAATGAAAAATACCGTGTCGCCCCATTTATGCAAAAAAGGGTCAGCGTGCCTCACTTTCTTCTCATGCAAAATGGCATTGGGACATGAGGAACACCACCTAGCGTTTATGTTCTTGTAGGAAACTGCTATTGATATTAAAATTGCTCAATCGGGACTATGCCTCTGCTTTTCTGGAGGGATTTATAAAATAGAAATCTATCAAAGTTGATAGAATGCTTAAGCATTGCAGTGACAAGTTTCCTCCTTCCCACTTTTACTCCAAGCATAGCTCAGGTGAGTTAAGAAGGAATGTTGCTTCTGTGTTTATCTCATTTCGACTTGTCCAATCGTTAGTTGTGCCAATATGTAGTCGACATTGGTTTCATATGGAAAATTGAGCTGGTGAGCGATTTTTTTCTATTCCTTGATAAGAATTTAAAAGATTACTGCAGCTAAGATTTAAGAATGTTCACCTCTTGTAGATCTGATGCTATAACACGTGTTAGCTAGGACTTCTCTCCTTTCTCTTGGTACGCTCACTTGGTACGCTGGAATTGATTTTGGTAGAAATTGAGATGGAGATAAAAATAGAGATGAAGATGGAATTGGATATAAATATAGAAAAAAAGGAGGGGCCAAAAAATCAATTCCATGGAATTGAATACAATTCCATAAGTTGCATCATGGAAATCATTTCTACCCATTTTGAATTCATTTCCATTTTCACCTCCCAATTCCACCGTACCAAACAAAGGAAATGAATTCCACCGTATCAAACGAGGCATTGGTTTTTCATGGGCACGATTTGTGTTTGTTCTTTCCTCTATTTGCATCACTAACTGAAGTGGGGAGCAGTGCGGACCAATAACTTGACAACTCTGTATTTTACTGTACTTAGCGCCCAACATTCTGGTGGTTTTAATATCTATAGACCAGACTAATAATAAATTTGGACAACTTATTCATTATTTTTATAATTACCCTTGCTGAATGCTTGGATGCTCTCAAAACCCAATGGGTTTGTAGCTCTTTTAAAGCGTGAGTTCCATACATATGTATATATGCTTTTGTTAATTTTTTTTGAATGATCTATTAAAGAAATTCATTCTATGAAACGTCCTTAGTAATAAAAACGAATTCGGAACTCCTATGATATG
Source organism: Vachellia pachyceras (assembly GCA_025593235.1). Taxonomy (NCBI): domain Eukaryota; kingdom Viridiplantae; phylum Streptophyta; class Magnoliopsida; order Fabales; family Fabaceae; genus Vachellia; species Vachellia pachyceras. Next base: position 7,283 of record JANTPZ010092841.1, read on the forward strand.
GAGCAACATTTAAGATATCTTAATCAGGGCTTATGAAGGTGTTTTAATCAGGGTATTACCTGTATCCACACGTCTCATATATTTCTGTTAAAACATTTGTTATTGCGAGTAATCGAACTGTTGTTTTGTTGTTTGATATAAACATATTTCTGCATATGGCAGTTGGCCTGAAGGAGCCAAATGGCAATAGCGAAATTTTAGTTACTGACGCTTGTTCCCTGATCGTAATAGTGAGAACTAGTTAAAAGAAAATTAAAGTGGATTCCATCATTCATAGTTGGTGTATATCTTTTTTAAACCTTCTATATGAACCTAAAACTTATGATGCAGCCATGGGAAGCACATTATACTTTGATTGAAATGTTTATATATTAGTTGTTCCGATTATTAATATAACAGTCAATTGATTTTTTGGGATTGATAAGATTAAATAAATTACTTAATTATATAACATATTTTGAAATACTTATGTGTATCATTAGATTATGTATCAATTTATTAATCAAAAAAATTAGTTTAAAAATGATAGATCAGTTGGTTTAATTTATCAAAAAATCAATACCCTCTAACAAAATTTCTGAATATAAAATGAGGTTTGATGATAAATTATTTATAAAAAATTGGTTTAATTTAAAGTAAAAGAGTCAATACTTACTTTCATTAATGTGATTTATTTGTAGCGAAAATTTTAAGACATTTCATTTGCCTGTTAGTGATTTTATTTTATTTTAATTTTTGCTTGAGGCTTCAGAAAATCGTGACGTCCCTCCTTGCTTTTCTCTCTATTCCACATGTGCTTCTCATTTATTCATATCAGGTTTGTATGGAAGTTAAAAAAAACACGTTTGCATACATACAAATAAAATTCTTCTTATATATTTACCTCGTAAAACGTAAATCATGTTAAAAAAAGTAGTTCAAACGGGTATTAAAATGTGACTTTTTGGGGGAGAGGAAAAAGTTTGTCGCCTCCTATTTTTAATTGCATCTCACAACTATTAGTCATATGTTTAATTAGAAGAATCAATGTTTATTTTAGTTGTTATTGCATTTTGCATATTAAATGAATTAAATCTTTTTTTGTGGTGATATGAATTAAAGTTTAGTTAAACCACAAAAAGGAGAGCCGATGTTTTCATGAGGGGCTAGCTGTTTAGGGCGACAAAAGCAAGAAAAACTCCCATTGATTCCTCTTTAATTATTCTTTGTTTCTTTATAAATTATAATTAATTATTCGTGTCTCCAATAAGCCTAAGAATTCCACTTAAATGCACAGCTTACCCAAAGATATCTTGTTCAATTTGAGTTTCACATGTACAAATTTTTTAGTTAAGGCTTGTTTAGCTCCTAAGTGGGAAACTTAGGTTTTGGGTTGTCCAAGTACTCATATTTTTTACAAAAACTATTTTAGAGATAAAACCTATATTTAAAATATAAGTTTCGAAAAAACTATTTTCTTGTCAAATTACTCTCCCTTCTAATAAATTTTCTCTTTCCTATTTTTTCTTTTTTTCTCTTTTGTCTTTTCTACATACTTTTTTCCTCAAACTTCGTAAAAGTCAATAACTTCCCAAATACAATCAAATTTCAAAACCTACGTTTTACCACAAAATACGTAAAAACTAATATCCTACAATCTATCTCCAAAACCTAGAGTTTACCTCGAAATCCGTAAAAATATTTTTAAACGGACTTCCAACGAGCTCTTAGCTGTTGGATATATTCATGAATATTATTCAAAAGCTAATATTAAATGTTAAAAGATTTTGTTAAAAATGTATGCCACTAGACTATTGCCAGTAACGTCTACTAAATAACGGCAAAAAAAAAGAGTAACTTCTAGTAAATAATTTAAAATTAAAAATTCCCGCAATTCACCAAGTATTGTGCTGCTAAGAAAATCCGCATGATTGCCACTCAACTTTTGCAAACACGTTAGATGAGCCATTCAAGTGAGAAATTGTTAATTTGAATTAGAATATACAAAGAGTTGTGAAGCATCTGTCGTAGTCATTCTAAAAAAAAATATAGTGACAAAAATTGCCACATAAACATTAAATCATGAGCCTAGCTGGGATTAAACTTTCTCAACACATACGATCATTGAATCCCATATTGTGCGTATTTGAGAATTTCTTGGAAGAAACGGGTTCACAGCTTCTAAGAAAAATTTACGAAATCCGAGAAAAATTTACGGATTTCGAGATACTTTTTACAAATTTTAAGATTTTTTTACGAATTTCAAGATACTTTTTATCTTAAATTACATGCACCGTTTAGGAAAAGTTTTCACAAACAAAGCCATTCAAGACTCTTGTATTCTTCCGCGTCTCATTTAAGTCAGCATAATTAAAAAAAATGAAGATTGAAATTTGACAATATAATAGAACATATAGAGAGAGAGACACACACACACACCCCCAATTATAAACTTCTAATTCCCCTTTTCATCTCTCTCATGTTGAGTTTTTTTCAATCACATGCCAAATGTAGTGGAACAACACTGTACAAATTTTGAAAGAATAGACACGACAAGTAATGTAAAATTAGGACTCTTAAGATTTAAGATTGCATTTGAGAATCAGAGGGAGTTTGAATAATCTAAAGAAAGAAGTTTGCATAATATTTTTGAAACAGGAGAAGTAAAAAAGAAGAGGAAGACAAAATAAATGTAATATAGTATTTTTCTTTTTTTTTTATATTCTATTTTTTATCCATGAGATTTAAAAACCCAACCTTGCTTTAAAAAGAATTAGAAAGAATTTTTTTATGCCAATCATTCTCTCACCTAAAAGGAATTAAACTAAAAAAAGAATATCCAGATTGAAGATAAAAAATCTAGAACGGTTTTTATCCAGTGTTCAACAGCCATCAGAAAGAGAAGCCATGACTTTTTTTTTTTTAAAGACAGAAAAGAAAAGTCACAACCAAAAGCCATGTTTGTGCTATAGTGGGGACAGAGATCTATCTTATCCCACATCACTCACTGATCTACTGTCCCAACAAAGCACTTCCTTCATTGATTCCACAAGTTGGACCTAACCCAATTCAGAAGGAAGAAGAATACAAGCACCAATCACGAATCATTGTAAATTCCTTTACATCCCCTTTCAGTCATATATATATATATATATATCTAACTATACAAAAGGGTCAATCTCCAAAGTATATTCTTCTAACATGTTAACGAACCTCTGAGGTATAATAATAGCATCAGTATCTACAGAATAAAAACCTAAGTTTCAATTCAATACTTACCACTTCGTTTCTTGAACGCAGATTTCAAGAATAACAAACAAGCAATCAAGAATCCCAGAGCTGCAACCCCTCCTACCGCAAGAGCCACTGTCTTCTGTGTGTTGTGTTGCCCTGTTCCTGATGCCAAGCAAAGCAACCGCAATATAGAGAGGCATTAAAATCTTGGCTTCAAATGCTACCACGAAAGCTAGAAGTTTAAATCTTCATACAAAAAATATAAGATACCTGCCAGTCTTTGTCACACTAACACGTTATAATCAATGACTCAAATGAGGCGATATCATCATCAGTTGTCAAACTTATTGTAATTTGTTGATGTTGCAATGTTATTGGAAATTTAAATGAATGTGATCAGATGGAGCATATAAGTAATACTATTTAGGATCCAAATGAAAGAGTATATTGTCGGTGATTTTGGCACTGTCCTAACAAATATTATATCATGGTCCATTGTTTTTTCCTAATTACTAATCAATGATACGCACGAAAACAGATGAAGTGGGTGATCTTCTGACCGTATGAGCACAAAGTAGGTGAAAAAATGTAGCTCGGAATCACAATTAAACAGATAGTGAAGCACTATCAGATTGAGTGAAAAGGCAGGTATCTCTCTCTATCTACAGCTTTACCTGAGGATGAAGATGATGACCCGCCATTCCCAGGAACTCCATTAGGATAAAAGTTGTAGCTGATATAGCACTTGTGAAGATAAATTTTGGCAGAAATTGAGTAACCACACGCAGATTTAGCCTGGTCCTCAGCACTCTTCACGCAATCCCCACAATCACCACTAGACAAATCGCCTTCACACTGCCCCAACACATACAGAGACTGGTAGCTACCAGTGTAAAACAAGCTTCCTCCACTTTTCACTCCATTTTCCACCATCCCAAACGCTGTCTCTCTCCTCTCTGCGAACCCGCTTCCGCTCGCCTGAATCGACCCACAGACCTTGTACAGCAACTGAGTTCCAGAGACTTGCTTGAACCCAACGATCTCGTACCGCAAATAGCACCCATTAAGCTGGACACGTGCCGCCACAACCTGGCCACAGAGCTTGTCGAGCATATCGGGAATCTTACTCACACATTTGTTGCAGTCTGAGTTTGAGAGGTCCCCTCTGCATTGGTACACACCCGTGATCGCATTCTGGGCGTCGCCGGAGGTTGTAGAGGCGAAACCCTTCTGTGCAGATTGTGCGACAAGAGTACCCAGTAAAGACTTGAGGTTCTGCGTGTAAATCCCCGACGGGTCTTGAAATTTCTGATCCGCACAGCCCTTGTAAACCAAGTCTGTGAAATCCGCAGCTGAAATAAGACGAGGGAGTAGCGCGAAAACAGTGAAGAGAAACACAGAGTGGAGGGAGGGAGGCTTTCTGATCATACCCATTTTGAGATTTCTGTCGAGAACGAAAAATTGCCTTCAGTGTTCTTTACTCCATGGGAGGTTCTGGACGGAAGCATAAAAAGGGTTTTGAATTTTTTTGGCAAGCTTGCCTTCGAAACCGGAAGGAAAACTTTGGTCGTGTGAGATTTAAGACATAAATTTGAGGTTATTTTCATGTACAGGACCAGATTATTATAAAACCGTGACTCATACAAAGCTGCTTTATCTTAATTCTGAAGAATGAATGAGCCTCTTGATTTTAGAATAATGAATCAAGAGTAGAATGATTGATCATTCTGATCATTGAAATAAAAAATCAAAAAGCTAAAGACGATCCGGCATAAAAGCCAAAAGTGAACGCGATTACGAGACTGACTGTGCTTGTCTGATAACTCATCTTTTTCAATGGTAAATGTAAATTAAGATAAAATAATTTTTAAATTTATAAAAATTATTTTAAAATTTATAAAAATCATCTCGAAATCTATACATTCATTTTAAAATTTATAAAATCACATCGGAACACTGTATGAGCCAAACTTAGACATAAATGCCTTAAATGGATTTTACCATAACCATTTAACCGTTGGAGGCCACTTAATTAATAGCAAATACGAAAATTCTACTTTTTAATTTATTGTATCCATTTATTGAATTTTTTAATCCTGAGTCTTTTTTTAAAATATTATTATTTAATTATAAATGTATAATGGAATAGGAAAAAAAGTGATTTAATTGTATATATGGCTAGGATATTTAATTTGGATCACATGGAAACCGCGGTCCTGTGTGGCAGCTGCCACAGCTGTATCAGTTCGCTCGGGGCCCGTCGAGATTAAGCAATTGACTCAGCTGTGTCAGAGGCATAAATTTCAGAATATGAGAAAGAATCGAAGGACGTTGCATTTATATTTTACATTGTACGTGCTTCTCAATATTTTCAGGCGAGGGTTGTTGCTATATTAGAACTTTGGACGTGGGTTGAAAATAATTTTTACAGATTTTGAGGTAAAATTTAGATTTTGAAGAATAGATTTTAAAAAATATCTTTTACATATTCCGAGGCAAAACCTAGGTTTTGAAAAATGATTTATGTTTGAGAAGTTATTAGCTTTTAAGGATTTCGAGGCAAAAAAGTGCTAAGAGAAAGAAAGAAAAAGTAGGAAAGATGAAAGAGGAAAAAGTAGGAAAGAGAAAACCTAGATTTCAAAACCTAGATTTCAAACTGAGATTTTGTAACCAAAATAGATTTTGGGTAAAAAAAATTGTTTGGACAAAACCTAGATTTTGAAACCAAATTTAGATTTTAGATTGGGTTGCCAAACAAACCCTTAGTCAGTGTTAGAGTTTGATTTGTTGAATGAATCTATCAACCACTATCTTCCATGAGAATTGGAATTTTAATTCATCGCGAATGATTTACTTGTTTTATTGGTTTATATGTGTATTTTGCTTGTTTGTAGCTTGGTTAAGGAATGAATATACCTATAAGCTTTTTCAACATGTGTATCCAGTATAGAGATGGTAAAACGGGTTGGACCCTCTGAGTGACAGGTTGATTCCAACTTGCCTCCACTAACCTGCGGGTTAGGCGGGTTGAGCATGCAGGTTGGCGGGGCAGCCCGCCCAACCCATTTTCATTCTTTCTTTTATTTTAAAAAATATATATTATATTTTTTATTTTTTTCATCCGGTCATCCCAATATTTTTTACAGAGAATAAATAATATGAAATTCTATTTTTAAGAAATTATTGAAAACTTATTGATCGGATTGAAAAATCAATCATATAATTATACAATCTAATAGACAAATGAATTTATTTTTTCAAAAATATTTTTTACCCTCCAACCTACCATGGTAGGCCCTAGTCTAGCACATTAAGCCTTTAAAGGATTGAAAATTGTCTCAGGCATTAATTGTTGCAATAATGGCCTATTGTTTGGTTCTTCTTCTTTTTTTGGCCAACATATCCATAAACTTTCTTAAACATGCGTCCCACGCTTATAAACATTTGAGTGTAAAAATATCTATGGCCATTCTAAAAATGGCCTTGCAATGCTACACTTATTTAATTCATCGATGTTAACCATCCGATTCTCCACAGTTGGTCGTCTAATCCATCAACGTTGATAATTTGATTCAAACTTCTGATCAAGTGTTTATCAAGATTAGCGGTGGGAGATGATTTTTCAACATAATTTACAGCACATGATGTAAGTACATAGAATGAGTTTTATCTTGAGTTACGTGAACGTGCTTTCCTAACGCAGTTACAAATAGGCCGTAAGGCGTCAAGGACATTAGGTTAACATTCTAGTCTCACTCCTTCAAGTGCAACTTCTCCATCCTCAATTACAAATAAATCACATTATAGTCTCCCTCTGGTCCCTTCGGCATTATATGAGTGATGCAAGACTGGTGAGGGGAAAGGGGGAATGGATAGGAAGAGGGGAGAGAGGGATAGAATATATAAGGGAGAATAGTAAAAACGATGGAGAAACCAGACGAATACAGAAAAAAAGAATCGAGAAGAGAGAAAATTCAATATTATTTAAATCATCATCAAACGCTCCAAGGCTCTGCATGGCACTCACTCCTTGATGCTCTCCTGGCTCCATTTCAGTGGCATATATTCTAACTGCTAATTGATGAAGACTACCTGTGGAATGATTAGATTGTCAAAGGTGTTGAATGAAATATTTATAGCATCTTTGCATCAAACGCTAGTCTACAGTGTTATGTGCACATTCAAAAAAATTAATTTTAAGTATATTTGCACCTCTACTCTACTTTGTAACTTTGTATTGAATTTGAATATTGATAAAATCCACCTATTTATGAACACCATCCGATCAATTGGGCCACACTAGGCCCATAGAATCTTCATAGGCTTTCTTTAGTTAAGTGATTTGCTTTGCCACTGTAATTTGGGCCTGAAAGAAAGTGATAACCACTTGCAATAGAGCAATACAGCCAATGGAAATTTAAATTTTGCTTGAGAGGTATCTATATTTTACAATTTACATTCTACATGTTTAGCAAATCTTTATCCCAACCAATGGCGGAGTCAGGACCCTAGACCAGTGGGGGTAATTTTTTATTTTCAAACAAATGATAACAGCTTACAAGTATAAATAATTTGAGTGGGTTCAAATCTCAAAAATCAGTGGGTGCAAAATAAAAATCTAACAAGTATTTACATGTACACCCAAAAGTTGAGTGGGGGCAATTGCCCACACTCAACATAGAGTGGCTCCGCCACTGATCCCAACGGTGCACATAATTTAAAACAACAAACATCTCGATATCCGTAAATCATTCTCGGATTCTGTAAATTCTTCTCGGAATCCATAACACATCTCTTCCAACGGATTCCAAAACACAACCATTATTGCGCGTGTTTGAGAATCCGTTAGAAAAGTGATTTTACAGATTCTGAGGTAAGTGCGTGAGAAATTTTTTATCTCGACTTATGTGTAATGTGGTTCAAATGTCGTGAACAAACAAGCACATTGTCTTCAGCGGAAGACAATAGTGTTAGCCAATTGATGGTTATTACCACACGAGCAGTTACGAATGAGCAAGAAACGATTGCATTGGCACCATCATCATCCATGATTTCCCCTCAGCATGCACACAAAATACAGTATAACTGGAATAATATTTTTTTTTTCAGGTTCTCTGCATGTGATTAAAGTTCTGCATCTATTTCATGTAACAATTAAGGGCTTATTTGGAAG
>JANTPZ010092842.1:0-13020 GCA_025593235.1 Vachellia pachyceras
GAGGATGAAAACTAACCTAGAGAGCATAATTACAAGAAAAAGGTGAAAACAAAGGCCACGTCAACGGAAATAAATAGAAAAGAACAGGAAATTGATACTGGGTATAAGTTGTACGTATTCTGCCCATAAAACATTTATACCTCCGAAACTTTACCCTACATAGGTTCATATCCACTAATCAATCGTCTACAGTCAACCTTCACCCCTTTATTTCCAGATCCTTAGCCTGATTGATCCAAAACTACCCAAAAAATAAAATAAATAAATAAATAAATCTTCAATTTGGTCTAACATTTAAAACCATTTATCTTTTTGAAACCTAACTCTTGGCGATCCTGCCCAACTTTGCAAGTGATTAACAAATTGAAGACAATGGCATCCAGTGGAATGGATGGAAAGTTTCGTGCACAGGCTAAAAAGGTGTATAACTGATACCACCCAATAAATAAAAAGGCAAACATTGTAATGCTTCGATGAACCCATCAATACTTGTAATTTTCAATCGTCTGTAGTTGCTAGTAAAAAGAATCACATACCTTTATGCGACCATCTCCAGCGCTGATAGCAAGCAAGTCTAACGAAGGACTAAACGCTGTTAAAACGTCCCTAATGTTGGATGAACCCATTCTCCTAAAACATAGGAAAAGCAACCTCAGAAAATTGAAAACTCACCGGCACGATGGGAACCACGAGAAAATGTAAATAGTCCAAGGACTTCCGGTGCAGAACATACAAAACATACACTTAGGACCAAGAAGATTTCCCCAAAAAAACACACACAAACACACATAGAAATTCACAATCAACAGAATAAGCGATTCAAACATGTAAACTGTGGATGCTTCACAGATACAGAAGGGAAAAAAATTAAAAAAAAAAATTTACTGGGAATCAAGCATAACGGAGGTTACATACGGAAGCGAAAGAGCAGACAGACTAAGAAGTTAAAGAGCAAGTAAAGGTTCACGAACGTCTTACGGTAGAGTAGGCCACAGGAGAATGAATATTCAGAAGAGAAAACACGGCTATAGCAACTACTGGCAACTAGCAATGGCAATGAGAGCAGCAGCCACTTCTCTCCCGTGTTTCCCGCGCCGCAGCCCGCCGTTAGACGCTGCAAGGCCTGCCCCGTGAATCCGTGATGACAGAGGTATAACGAATAATGGCTGTAATGGGCCTCATTTGGTGGAGATTACATGGCCCAATTGGCCTGAAAATATACTGGACTTCTAAGTATGATTGGTTAAGGATTCAATTTTATATAATTAACCAATGGGCCACCATATGGTTTACGTCTGGCCCCTCGAAAGCTTTGTGTCTGTCTGGGCATGGCCGGTCAATCTCACAAGTGAATGGTGTTAGTGGCCACCATATGGATTTAGGCTAGGGGAGAGCAACGGACGGATTGGACAGCCCGTACCCTAGTCTGTTACCTGTCCATCAAACGTTTCACGGGTACGGGCTAGCCGGTACCCGTGCATAAACCCGTTTATACCCTTTTAAAAGGGCGGGTTTCTTACGGGTACGAGTAGCCCGTTTTACTGCAAGAAAGCTGAAGTTGCACAGATAAATCTCATTGCCTGTTTCTTTTTTACGGCCATCAATGTATCAGACCAACAACCATCAATGTTCATCATCAAATAATAAAAAAAATAGCATAAGTTCAGCAACCTCAAAACTTGCATTGTGATGAAAGTAGAGATATCACATTGTAATTAAGACACATCAAACTATACATCTTACCAGCCAATACCTATCAAGAAGGTTTCTACATTCACTGAAAAATGAAGAATCTTTAATTAAAAAGAAAAATGAAGAATCGGGTAAGAGGGAGGGATTTGTCTTGTTTCTTTTTTGGAGGAATTGATCACACCTTGCCTCTCAAGTCTCCTCTTTCTGTCCCTCTTCACTTTTTCCAAGAGCTCCTCGTCATCCTCTGCCTCCAGTATACCTGCATTCGCATCAGAGCTTCTCTTATCGGCAAATGAAAGCACGAAGCTAGTGAGTAAGTTAAGAGATAGGGTTCTTTTGGTTACAATAGGACAATGTATTATCGCCTGGAGATGGTTCACCGATTTGCAAAGAACGTTTTGCTTCTTGAAATTGCATTTTGTGGGGTAACCATATGCTAATAAAGAAGAGGTTGGGGAAGAAGATGGTGATGATGATGAGGGAAGAATGAGATTAGCTACGGTGGAGAAGCAATTTGTTGCCATTTCTTTCAGATTTTTTTAAAAAATTGTCCCCTTTATTTTCGGGCGAATTACTAGAAGATCAGCGCAAATCATGCGTATATAAAGCTAAAGATCAGCAAAGATCGCAAAGACTAAAAGGCTAAAAACCAGACTACAAGTGGAGCTTGGATCGCAAAGACGCAGACCAAGATCAGCATTCAACACAGCAAACTTGAAGATCAGCTTTAGCTGAGACGCAAACGAGGTCTGCACAGAACACGTTGTCTAGGACTCGCCTCACCTACTCGGTCTCGGACTCTCGGTAGCAGCGATCAAAAGCAGAATCTCAACCTAATTAATCTAGGGCACAGCTGGTCAGCTGCACAGCACACGGGAGCTGGGATGGGAGCAGACGAGCAGTGAGTATCTCTGTGTCTGAGTGAGAAAACATAAACACCTCAGGGCACAGGGCTGATGCAATATAGGCTCATTTCGGCATTTGCAGGTTGCAGCTGGGCTTGCTCTTTCTGATCTGAGTGACTGAGTTTCTTAAAAAAAAAACTTATACGGGCGGGGTACGGGCAGCCCAATGGCATGCCGTAGCCCGCCCGTTATTATTTACATGGGCGGGTTTTTTGCCCGCGAGCAACGGGCAGGCCCAATCCGGGTATTTTTCAAGGGTTCCGGACGGGCTATGCGGGCCACGGGTTTTTTGCTCTCCCCTAATTCAGGCGCAGAGTGGAGGGTAGGTGACGAGTGAAGATCCAGAGTGTGAACTGAATGTGGTTCAGATGATTTTGTTTTTTATTTTTTAAATGGGTATTATTGGAATATCATAATCTATAAGAGGGTAATATGGTCACTGAATTTAGTTAGGGAAAATTAACCAAAATTTTGGCTTCCCTTCTCTCTGAAATTCGACACTAGGTGAGAGGAGAGGTTGTTTTCTCTTCCCTCCCCTAACATACCTTCAAACCGAACAAACCTTAGTATTCAATAGTGACTCAAAAAGAATTATTTCCAATAAAATGATATTTGTGGTAATATAAAAACTAATTGTGTTATCAAAAAATTGTTTTATTCACTGTTTTAAATAAAATGAAACTTAAATAACCAGAACCACTTGTGTTAAATTTTAGAGGTCAAAGATTGTATTAACCCTAATAAAAATTATTATGTGTGAAAAATGAATTGGCACTTTCGACCAACTAAGAAAGACAACGTCACAATCTTAAAATGTCATTTAAAATTAGTTGGTCCTTTATTGATCTATAAAAAAAATGGTCATATTAACTTGTAACTTTGTACACACCCATAAATTTAAAATATTATCAACTTGTTGAATAGAAACATTTTTTTCTGACTTTTTTTTGAAAAATTCGTAATTTTAAAGTGTTGTCATTGCTATATAATTCCAAAATTTCATTTTACCCTTGTCCCATCTTTGTGGAATTTTTACTTATTAGCATGACAAAATACCTTTATGTTACCAAGTGTTAAACAGCTCAGTTTCATTTAAACAGGATCTCAAGTTTAAACCTCAATGTATGTAAAAATCTTTGTTATGATTCTCATCTACCACAACTATATACACAACACGAGTCACGTTTAAGTGCAATCGGGATAAAATTCAGTTGAATGTGTATTTAAAGAGTAAATAAATTTTTTCAAACAAACACAATAAATGTTAAAATTTTTGTTAGGCTCAGATACACAACAAGAGTCACATTTAAATGCTATCGGGGATAAAGCTCAGTTGAACCTGAAAATAGGAAAAAGGAACGTCTTTGTCGATGGGAAGGTTGGGTAACGGAAATATTGAAATAATATAGGTAAGGTTGACTCAACAACCTATGCACAAAGCCTAGAACAAAAAGATGCCTCCAATTATTGCCTTACCAGTTTTGGAATCCCATGCACCTACCGCCTATTTTTCTTTCTTATTCCCAATTTCAAATGTATTTAAAAATAATAATCAATTTTTTGGGGGCGTTTTGTACCTTTGTGCACAAGCCGAACGAGCTCGAGCTAGATGTGAGTTAGTCTCCCTCAACCCACGGGCTCAATGACATGGGGTTGGTAAAACCCCAGCCCATCATTTTTTTTAAAAATTTTAATATATATTGTATAAATTTTAATAAATATTTAAAAAATAATTAACATGAATTTAATTGGCTCAAAAAAATTGGAATAAATTTTCATATATTATTTAGGAATTATAACATATTTAATAAATTTTATGTATTTTAATTATAAACATTTTTTAAAAATATTCATTTTTATGTATAAATAATAATAAGATTGAAACAAGTATGTACAATTATTGTTGGTGGTTTATGAAGATTTAACATTTTAGAAAAGTGCAGATGTGCAATTCTATCAATCAAGTGTTGTGCCATGAGCATATGGCATCATAAAGTGTTTAAGGGTGTAAAAGTTATAAAAGTGGAAAAAAAATCCATTAACTCAACCAAAAAGTCAACCACTTTTCATCTGTGGGCCCCACAGAATCAGTTTTTTGTCCTCCCTCAGCCGCGTCATTCTTCTCTTTTCCTCTCTTAGTCCATTTCTTTCTTTTTTCCTCTCTCTCCTCCTTCTCTTCTTCATTTCTTAAGACAGTGCCAATGGCATGTTAGAACACAGAGGTTCGGAGGCGATCGCACCAGAGGGTGTGTTTAAAAATAAAAACAATAAAATAAACGTTTCTTAAAATTTTCGATATGCCCAGAAAGCTAGACGCAACTGTCAACATTGAAGGCGATCGCACCATTCATCATCGAAATCGAGTACATCAACAATGGAGAATCACCAGCAGCAAGCCCCACCCTCCTCCGCATACCCACTTCAGCCCCCTGCTCCTCCTCCTTCTTCCTTCCACCACCTTCTTCAACAGCAGCAACAGCAGCTTTACAACTTCTGGTCCCACCAGCGCCAAGAGATTGAACATGTCAACGATTTTAAGAACCACCAGCTCCCTCTCGCTCGCATCAAGAAGATCATGAAGGCCGATGAGGACGTACGCATGATCTCCACCGAAGCCCCCATGAGCTCGCCGGGCCGTACAATCCCTGTCACGCCTAAGTATTGTCCTTGTCAGCTCCGCCTTTTGAGAAGAAACACAGACACAAGCATTCTTCTTGCTTTCAATTGTACACCGCAAGAGAAGTCTTCAAACAGCATAAATATATATATATATATATATATGACATCCCAACAATTAAATGCAAGAGAAGTCTTCGAACTGCATAAAAACATTCCAACGTTAGAAAAATCAAATGAAACATTGATCAACGGTAACATGATTATGTTTTGCTTACTTTGAGGGTAACGACACTCAAGGACTGGAGTAGAGTAGAGATTCTATATGTTGTTGGGTGGAGATTATGGATGGAAATGGACGTGTCCAGACCAGGAGAAGGAGGAGAGAGAGAGAGAAAATGAGAAAAAAATGGAGAGGGGGGAGAGAGAGAGAAAGAGAAGAGATTGACATGGCTGAGGGACAACAAAAAAAGGCCGACTTTGTAGGGCTCACAGATGAAAAGCACTTGACTGTTTGATTGTATTAACCGTGTTTTTTTTTTTGCACTATTTTTATAGCATTATGTGTACTTTTGCACCATCAAACACTTTATGTTACCAAACGCTCACGGCACAACACTTGATTGTTAGAATTGCACCTTTGTCCTTTAGAAAATTCACTTGAAAACTAATTTTTAAAAACAAAAAATGCTTTTTGGGGCTACATTATTTGCAGCACGAACTCAGCCTCAACCTACAGCTGCGGGTTGGGGGCCCAATCCTTGGGTTGAGCGTTTCCCAGCTCTACCAACCTATCTGTGAATACAAATGCCACCCAACTCCCTATTCTTTAAATAACTAAGTGAGATAATTGTTTAAAGTAAGCCTTTGGGTTTAGAAAGTATTTAAAGTTGTACTTGCAAATCACCCCTTAATAAGGTCCTCCCAAACTCCACTGCTAACTTTTACATTTAGCATTATTCGCTCAAAAAAATTCCATTATATGAGGGGTATCAGAAATTAATTTCCAGGAGTGGCCTCTCTCTCTCTCTCTCACACACACACCCCTTCCCACAGGCATACCATAAACACCTAATTGCTAAAAGTAACATAAAGCCAAACACACTCTAAAACTAACAAGGAAAACTTGCACCTGGACCCAATCCTGTTTTTATATAACTCACGTATTGTTGGGTTATGTTGAGAAAAAGAAAACTGATACATGCAGAAAAATAAAAAGGGATGCTGATAGAGATTGGATGAGACAACTTTAAGACCAAAATACTATAATAATATATCTATCGGAATATTGGATGAACACGGTTGTTTTATTATGTTTTAACAAGTACCACCAAACCTTGCACAAACAAGTGACACATGTGACTCAAAGTTGAAATTTCTTTAATTGAAAGTATCACCCAAATCCATTACATGATTTACAGTAGTTGAAAAACAATCACAATGAACTGAAATGCAAAAAATGTCAAATGCTGAATCCTCCCGTTGCGGCAGTAACAAAATTTCATTACAGCATGAATGAAGATATGAAACTGTACAACAAATAATGTGATGATGATGAAGAAAAAAATGAACAACCCAGACAACTATTGTCTTATTGGGAGCAAATGTGACCTAATCTGAGATAACACAGGGCGATTCATTCTTTTCCAATAAATGTGAAGCCATATAGCACTCAGGAATATGAATTTTTCCACTTGAGGAAGGAACTTGCAGAAGACAGTCCTTGAGATGTTTGCTATCAGATCTTCCAACGAAAAATCACTCACGGACATTTTTTTTATCATCAATCCTTTCAAAAGAAAATTGTCCACGTGTGAAAATTTAATTGGCCAATTCAATGACAAACACTCAAGTAACTGCAACCAACTATGTTCTGCCATATATCACAGGACAAATGCTTCACTTTTTCCATGGATGCCGCTGATGAGGGTGAAGCAGGATGAAGAAGAATTCCAGGAGCTATCAAGGTTGGGGCAAGGTTCTGGGAGAACTGAGACAGAATAACCAGATACATTTGAGCATTCCCAGGAAAAGGGAGAGACAGGATTTATAGACAAGGATATGTTGGAGAGGCATATGTTAGTGAAAGGAGATTCCAGAATCCCAGTGAAGTTGCCAGCTATGGTGATGTTTGAGCCAGTCACATCCTGCAATGTGATGTGATCCAATTGTGGAAGAGCATCGGGATCAAATTTATCATCTGGATGAGACCCACAATATCCTGTGGCTGAAAATGCCTTGTAGATATTTTCCATTTCTACATCTGATATGAAGATTTCTCTGATATAGCCACCCCTTCCTCGAGTGGTTCTGAACTCAATCCCACTGTATGAGTTGTGAAGACGAACATGCTCCACCAGAACATTCGAGATGCCTCCAGACATGTCACTTCCAAATGCAAGGCAAGATCCAGACGATGCTTCAAGATAAACCCTTCTGATATGCACATTCTTAGTGGGCCTCCCATAGGCAATTCCATACTCATCCCACCCGCTTTTGAGTGCAATTGCATCGAAACCCATGATGATGATACTATCTTCTATACAAACATTATCAGAAGAATCTGGAAACATGGATTGCACAAACATTAGCTATGAAGCTGTTGAGGTTAACACAATCAAGCTTTTCGGTGAAACCTGATGAATAATAGAGTGGAATTCTGACTATTAGATCATCATATAGGATATGACATCATGCCAAGCACTAATTCAACCTAAGGTTAAATCACTTTGTTTAATAAATGTCATTCTCAGCTTATGAACCATGAAGCGGTACATTGAAGAAAACATACCTGGTACTATACCAACAGTATAAGGTGAATCTGGAGGAGAAGAGATTGAAATATTTTGAATAATTACATTGCTGCATCATATCACAAGTAGTCTAACTGAGTCAGTCCAATTTCATCCAAAATAATTACAAGATCGTTCAAAGTTTCGATGAACACAAACATACCTGCAATAAACTGGGTGAATGCTATATGCAGGAGCATTTAAGATTGTAAGATTTGAAACAACTACATCTTCAGAGGCTACAATTTCAACCAGATGAGGACGGCTATAGTTTAAGGAATGAGAGCTAAATTTGTCCCACCAAACCATTCCCATGCCATCAATAGTTCCATTATTGCCTGGCAAATTACATAAAGATGTTAAAATCTTAATGGCAAAAGCAGATTTTTGCTGAAAGAGACAAAGGCTGGTGAGCCAAAAATAAACCTGTTATGACCACATCTTCTAACTTGTATCCATTTATCAAGCTCTGATATCTTCCCCCTGGAACTTCTGTCCCTCTACCATACGAAGGTAAGGGTTCAACCACACCCCAATAAGATGGATCCTAAATACAGAAAAATCACAAGTAGAAAACTCAAAGTTCAGGAATTACCCTCAAGAGAACAACAAAAAGACTCTTACTAGCATTCAGTATCTGCCATGTATGGTGTCATTATCAATTCAATACTCAAATATTTCTTCTATATATATCTAAGAGTGTATCACTGTTTCAACCAAGAAAACTTTTATCCTCAGAAAATTGTGTTAATATCATCATCGTATCTTAGTAATCCTGAAATGGAGAAGTTGAAAGGTAAGTTGAAATCTTTATAGAATGAAATTGAGTTTGAGGTAAAATACCTGAGATCCAATAATAACAGCGCCTTTTTCCAAAAAGAGGGTGAGATGGCTCGTGAGATTGAAGCTTCCTGTGAGCCAATTTCCTGGGGGCACATATAGCTGAGCGCCACCCTTGTCAGCGAATGACTTAAGATAGAATATGGCATTCTGGAAAGCAATAGTGTTCAATGTTTTGCCATCTCCAACTGCACCAAACTCCCGAATGGACACACTGTGTGGTCTTGGATCTAGTTTTGGGATAAAATCACATTGTCCACCACTTCCATCTCCATTGATACTCACGGCATTGCTCAATGCAAGTAACAGCAAGAGCAATGCCACCTGTAAGAGAGTCAACCATAAAATTTAGAGACAGAAGATATTCTTCTTCTCTGGAGGAATACATCAAATAGCTTCCATGCATATCTGATAAGAATGCGCATGAACTTTGATAACAAATCTGAGTAAGTCAATCATCCAAAAGAAAGACAATTAATGGATTGAAAGCAGGATAACGCTGAAACATATGGAAGATGACTAGGAGCTTCAAACAAAATGCCTAGTCAGATGAGTATTAAAATGTGTCGAGTTTGTCAGATCGGAATCTGATCAGAACCTGCCATGGGGGGTAACCAATAAGAGCAAATCCACATATGAGACAACACAAAGCAACATATTTTTGACCCAAAACTTTCTAAAATCCAACCGAAGATTGAAAAAAAATGTTCAAAAGCAACCATCCCAGTTCATCGACCCAGAGCAATCCAGCTAAGGGATTCCCAGATTAGGCTGCTCGAGCCACAAGTACAAGAAGAAGAAGAAGAAGAAGAAGAAGAAGAAGAAGAAAGCATGGCAAGATAAAACCCACAGGAAAACGAACAAAAGAAACGTACTTACTAGCATCTTCTTGGGTCAAAGCCGAAGGAGACAAAGACCGGCGCTAATGCCCAAGCACAAAAAAATAACTGAAGTGCAGAGAAGAAGCAGGGAAAAAAGGGCGAAGAGAGAGGAAGAAGAAGCACCCACAGAACCGGGGCAGCTTTATGCGAGTTTTGAGAGTATTATAAGCATTAATTATATAAATGACAGCAACACATTGAACAGCAGTGGCCTCTAATCATTTTTTTCTCCCCAAGCAGTAGTGTGTGTTAAGACTCAAAGATAAGAATCTGTAATAAGGCTTGTTTTTATAAGCTATTTTACAATAGGATTTAAAGTTTAAGAAACAAGTATAAACCCGTTTGCCATAAATTAAAGAAACACGTATAAATAAAAAATAAAATTATTCTCGTATACTTATTTTATAAACCTTACATAATGACAGCTTTCGAAAAGTAGTTTCTACCGTTAATTCAAAAGGATTTTTATATCAACTAATTTAAACGTAATTTTCAAATTACAGTAAACAGGCAATAGAGAATGAGAAAGTTACCGCCACAAAAAAAAATGACAGCTTTCGATGCGTTAAAAAAAATACAAGAAGAAAAAGCCACCCAGGCAAATCAAGCAGGACAAGTGGGGAAGAGAATAATGGGGCCAGCAAAAATAACAAATAAAACATATTAATTAATAATTAATTGACACTAATTGCAATTTACTCTGTTCATCAATATGATGAATAACGTCTCTCGCCGACAAAATCGTTTGAAACGGCCCTCCTGGCTTCATTGGAACACACAGAGAGTGTGCCCATGCTTGTTTACCTATAATAATAACCTTTTTTTGTCTGAACATATTGTAATAATAAGCTAAAAGCTAAAAGGCAATAATAAATTGTTAAAATTTTGCCAAATCCCTACTTTAAAATTTAGTTTAATTGGAAATAGTGATAAAAATTCACATTTATGAAATTACTATCAATACCAAATATCAGGCAAAAAATCATTATTATAAATCAATAATAATATGCTTCTACACAAAGATTTAATTTTTTTCCTAAGGTGCAGAGAGATTTAAAACGTTAAATTACAAATTCAAGTATTATTCTGATTAAATTACATCAACCACTCTTAAATATTTTTCCAATTGTACATAGTACCATAAACTAATTTTTCTATATTCGGTTCTTTAAATAATTTTTCAGTAACACTTTAATCTTAAAGTATTTTTTATCGCAATCTTACCTTTAACGTATTTTTTGAATTGCAATGAATGAGTCTAAATAGTATTAAAAAATGCTTTAAAATGCAAAATATATAAAAAAATTTGCCAGTTGAATATATAAAAATTAACTTTAGAACAGTGAATGCCTTTTAAAAATAAGGGTTGATCTCAACAAAAATTAGTATGAGATGCTATATTTTATTGAAAAATTACTAATTTTGCCAATCAAAAATTACTTTTTAGATGATGCATGGTAGTGCGTTAGCTCAAGACAGGTATATTTGGTTTAAAAGTAGAAGCTACTTTACAAAGATAATTTATGATTTATTAAGTATACAAAAGAAGTTTTATCTTAATAAAAAATTGAAATTCATAAAATTAAATTATTGACAGTAGAAAAATACCAAAAACTTAAAAAAAATAGGGAATACGTGGTTTATAGGTAAGTGTAGAACAGTGTAATAGGGGTAATAGGCTAATAGCTTGTTTACATTTGGGAGGCAGTGATTAGCGTTTGAAAACATCGGACTTGATGGGAGAGAACATAGAGACGTTTGAAAATATAATCCTAAATTTTACGTAAACTAAAGTAATTATTAAAAAATTTATTTTAAAAAGATGCGGTTAAACTGATTTATCGACGTAGGCAAAGATAAAAGAGAATAATGGTCCGTTTGGTAAAACGGTGAAGAAGTACTTTTACCATTTATGAGGTAAATGTGTGAAGAAAATTATCTCATTTTACAAAAAACACTGTTAAACGTGTTTTTGGGTATTGAGAAGCTTTTATAAACACCCAATAACAAGTGAAATAGTGCATGACATGGGAGCATTGAGCGAAGGCATGTGGATTGACAGAAGAGAAGGGGGTAGGGTGGGGCCCACGTCAATCATGGCAAAGATGCTAGCCTGGCATGACAGAACATTAACACATTTCAAATGATCAACCAATCTCAATAAAAAAAGTCCAACTTCTCCGCGACACGTCACCCTTCACTTCCTTCCTTTGAGCTGGACTTTTCCTTTTTTAAAAGATATCAACTCGTCATACAGATTCCAAAATAATAAATCACTGCATATAAATAAATAGTAAAATTAATTCATCTATTTTTACAGTGTCACCTAATTTTTAATCCGCCTATTATAAATTCGTTATTTGATCTCTTCAGTTTTAATTATCAATTATAGACATGAACTTGTATACTCATGATCTGCTAATTATAATGCTTCCTAACCGACATGTGATGAGTTGTTACACAATAGAAATAAAAAAGAATTTTTTTAAAAAAATGTCTATTATAATAAAAGAATCATACCGTGCTTGTAATTATCTGCTTGCATCTATATACAGTGTGTGTTTGGGAACTCCGTTGGGAGAATGGATTTTACAGATTTTGAGGCATTTTGTGGATTTCGAGATGGTTTCACGGATTTCAAGATGGTTTTTATGGATTTCGAGATGGTTTTTACAGATTTCAAGATGGTTTTATCTCGGCTTACGTGCACCGTTTTGGCAACGATGTTGCCAAACAAGCACTACAATCTGTAACATTATTCATTTTAATTTTACTTATATCGATATGACATGATCGATAAATCCCATGCGTGTTTCAAGTATTCGCATTGTTTTTCTTGCAAATTATGAGTACGGGAAATAATAATTATAATTTTAAAAAAATAACTATGCAATAGAAAGAAATGAAAATTTAATTAGAATGAGATGAAATCATCTGTGCATGTTTAAAATATCTTTCTCTTAACGGTACATATAAGTTAAAACAAAAAATATCTTGAAATCCGTAAAAAATCTCAAAATTTGTAAAAATATACCAAAAATCATAAATTCTTCTTGAATTCTGTAAATTTTTCTTAAAATCTGTAAACTCTTTTTTATCAACAGATTCCTAAACAGATGTTAATGTTGAAGGTAAAATTTATAGTAAATCATAATATTGTTACATCATGAGGAAAAGCAATAGAAGCTTGTTCAAAGTCCTAGTAATAACACCATCGCCATCACCAGCAAAAGTGAAGGAACAGATACGATACTTTAGTGCTTTGGCTGAAAACGTTGTCATCTCAGAAAAAAA
>JANTPZ010092844.1:0-17671 GCA_025593235.1 Vachellia pachyceras
CACAAAACTGTTGTCTGCTACTTGACCTATATGGTGAGACCCTGAGGGGGAGCAGCCGCGGGTGCCTTGGGCTTAGGCTTCTCCACCACGATGGCCTGGGTGGTCAACACCATTCCTGCAACTGAAGCAGAATTCTGCAAGGCGCACCTCGTCACCTTCGCAGGGTCTATCACTCCAGCCTCCACCAAATTCTCGTATCTGTCCGTCATTGCATTGTAACCAACCTCCCATTCACCCGACTTTATTTTCTCCACAACCACCTCACCTTCGATTCCCGCATTTTGAGCTATCAACGCTGCAGGTGCTAACAGTGCCTAACATTTCAAAGGGATATTATAACTACATTATGCCCTTTGCACCATATGTAGCGCAAAAATCTAAATCAGTCCTAAATATCACAACACTATTTTTTGGCCCATAGGCCTTGACGTTCCTTAATTTCATGCATCACTATACTAAACCTCTACTATTTTTCATGTTCAAAAGGAAATAGCCATCCTATTTACATTTTTCTCAAGTAATCAGATCAAACGGTGGCCAGAACCAGATTAACAAAAGAAATGAAAGGATACTACAAGCAAATAAGAACAAATAAGTCGGCAATAGCATTTTTACCTTCTGCACAATGTCTGCTCCTAGCCTCTCATCCGCATCTTCAAGCTTGTCCTTGGTCGCTGGGACAACTGCAGAGAGATGAACCAATGCAGTGCCTCCACCAGGAACAATACCTTCTTCAATGGCAGCAAAAGTAGCATTCTTGGCATCCTCAATACGAAGCTTACGATCTTCAAGTTCAGTTTCTGTGGCAGCACCAACCTTGATGACTGCAGCTCCACCAGATAATTTAGCAATCCTCTCAGCCAATTTCTCAGAGTCATACACTGAATCTGTTTCAGCCAACTCCCTCTTTAATTGTGCAACCCTTGCTTGCAACTCATCTTTCGATGCGGCATCAGCTATAAGTGTGGTAGAGTCCTTGGTGATGGTCACTTTCCGAGCCAAGCCAAGTTGCTCAATTGAGGCATTCTCAACAAGCAGGCCCAAGTCAGTGGCCTGGAACTCAGCACCTGATTATTAATCCAGCAAAACATTAAAGAGGAACTTAACAAACAGTTTAAGAAGATACTTGAAAACCACACATCCGCTGGAACAAGCCCAGCAATGGAAATTACATCAGTCTAAAATTACAAGGCAATGCACCATTTCATCATTAAATTAAACACAACTGCCAAGCAATGTTAAAGTTGATTTTTGCGACTATCCCAATTACATATATAGTGATTTATCTAACCAAACCTATGACCGATGGATGAAAGTAATCATAACAGTGACCCCAGACACCCCTATCAAATGGTCACAGGACCCATATGTTTCAGAGAATCATATAAACCTTGTAGGAAACAAATGATCTAAATTTCAGAACAGACTAAACCTACATTTAACATATACATTTATTTTCACCATTCATGCTTAGCAAGCACATTGAATACCAACCATTCAATACCAACAAACACTTTAAACAGAGGAGGAAGGAAATAAAGAAAAAGAAATTTTGCAAACCTGTCAGTATAGCAAGGTCCTGAAGGAGAGCCTTCCTCCGCTCACCAAAGCCAGGAGCTTTGATGGCAGCAACATTAAGGATGCCTCGCAATTTATTAACAACAAGGGTAGCCAAAGCCTCACCGGTGACATCTTCAGCAATAACAAGCAAGGGAGCTCTCAATTGAGTCGTTTTCTCCAACAGAGGAATTATGTCTTTAATTGCTGAAATCTTCTGATCAGTAACCAATACTCTTGCATTCTCAAATTCAACAGTTGATTTCTCAGGGTTTGTGACAAATTGTGGGGAGATATATCCACGATCAATCTGAAGGTCACAAGGAAGAGAATAAGATGTAAGAAAATATAGTTGGATTGAAAGACGCAGAATGTTTTCCCCCATTATATGTGACCAGGCGGTGAAAAAGGCATACCTCTGTTCCTTCTTCAACTTCAACAGTTGTCTCGAATGAGGATGATGATTCAATGGACAAAACACCATCAGGTCCGACCTTATCAATTGCATCAGCAATCATTGTTCCAATCAGCTCATCATTTCCAGCAGAAATCGTGGCAACGGCTACAAAAGTACCAAAAATTACCTTGACAATCCAGAAATCAAAAAGGAGGAAAGACATTGATAAGCTCCT
Source organism: Vachellia pachyceras (assembly GCA_025593235.1). Lineage (NCBI taxonomy): Eukaryota > Viridiplantae > Streptophyta > Magnoliopsida > Fabales > Fabaceae > Vachellia > Vachellia pachyceras. The sequence goes on from JANTPZ010092844.1 coordinate 2,190, forward strand.
GATGAATGACAGGATGGTACCTTTAATATCATCTCGTCCTTTCACAGCCCTGGCCTTTTTCTCTAACTCCTCTACCAAACCCTGAACAGTTTTATCAATTCCTCTTTTGAGTGACACAGGATTAGCGCCCGAGGTCACACTAAGAAGTCCCAGCTTGATTATTTCTCGAGCAAGAATTGATGCTGTTGTTGTCCCATCACCAGCAGAGTCATTGGTTTTACTCGCAACCTTCATTGTTCAGTTTCACAACATGAGAATAAAATCCTAGGCGCACTTTGCAGTAAGATCAGAAGGGAATCTTCCACTCTTTGGATGTCACCAACGAGGGATGTTGGAGGCTCAAAAGAAAACAGAGATAGCATACCTCTCTAATCAGAGCTGCACCGGCATTTTCCATGGCATCAGCTAGCTCAATAGCTCGAGCAATAGTAACTCCATCATTAACTACTCTAGGACTTCCAAACTCATCTAACACAACATTCCTTCCTATAATATTTACAACAGGGAAAAAACATCATTCCTCCTACTTACAAATATAGTTAAACTAACCAATAAATGAATAGATTATCCGTCATTGAGGAAAAACTCGTGCATTTAAGCTCCAGTAAACATCACGGTGGATGAATGCTGAATGCTGTAAGGTCAAAGAGTTATCTCTAAAAATAGAAACCAGCATAAGCAGGGAACTCAGCGCCACAGCGGGACACATCCATTAAGAAATAACGCTCGCTAAGTGTAAAACCATATCCCCACGGATCCTAAATTCCTAAATATATTTCTATTTGCAATAAAAAGCACCAAAGAGCGAAATCTTGCCTCTGGGCCCGAGGGTAAGTCCCACAGCATCTGCTAGCTTATCAATGCCAGCCTGCATAGCAGCACGGGAATTCTGGTCAAAGGCAATCTCTTTAGCATTAGCTTTCACCACAAACCGATTGCCGAATTGCCTGTAATTTATCCTTCCATTCGGTTGCTGCTGGTTGACTCTCCTACTCAAACTCTGCATTCAAAGTTTCACAAAAGGAATAAGCTCTACAAGAAGATGAGTGGGTTTTTGCACAGATGCGCACACGATTCGAAAATCTTCCTCAGAGACGCGTGAGACTTGACGTTTGTAACAGAAGTTAAAGCCACGTTTCCTTTTCAGAAATGATACTCAAACTGACAAAAACTAAAGCGAATAATTGATTGACTCAAGTCCTTAAGACTGCCCATCAGCCGACCTTAGATTGGTCAGTTCAGCAACACCATCGACTTAAACGAAAGTGCTCGAATTGCCATAGAATCACGTGTAAAAGAAAAACCAATATCCGAATATGCATAGATAATTCCTTTACTTCCCTGTAAGAAATTAGAAATCAAATGAAGATAAATGAAGTCACCTGCTTGGGGGTGCGAAGAATGGAGGCCGAGGAGATAGCATTTGCCGAGGCCATTTCACGCTGGCAATGAGCTTCAGGGAGCTTGAGGATAAGGCTACTACTACAAAGGGAAGAGTATTAAGAGCTAGGGTTTAGCTATATTGCGACGAACTAGCTTCCAGAATTTTCCATTTCTTACCTGAACCGTTGAGACTCGAGATAGTGCCCCTTGTCGCTTTCGTTAGTTCGGGCTTCCTGGGCCGGTGGGTCTCCTCATTGGAAGGAATTTACAATAGCGTCTCAAAAAACGAAAATGGGCTTATTTGGTGATCCGTTTAAAAAAACTAATCGTACGTTGTAATTATAATAGTGTTTTTTTATAAAATGAGATAATCTCATTTATATATTTATCTCAGTTTATATAAGAGTTCTTCTCTACTGCATTTCCAAACGCAGGATAACGTTAGGAAAATAACAATTGAGAGAAAACTTCTCTCATATAATTATATATATATCTCATTAAAAAGTGATTTCTACTGTTAATTTAAATAGATATTGAATCATCGGCCATTTACATAAAAATCATATCTCTAAGTAATTAACCTTTTTTATGAATTAAATTTTGAAGCTAATGACTCCGATATCATTTACAGAATAACCATTGATAAAATTAACTAATCTGCATGTATCTTGCAAATCAGCACATTTTAAATTTTTCTTTTTTTCTAAGCCACATTGTAACGTTTCCTTATAAGCAAAACATCATGTTTTTTTTACTATATGGTAGCTTGAATGTTGAATTAGCGAGAGAAAATTTGATGTATGCCATTATTCCAGTAAAAGAAACTCACCGAGGGAGACGCTCCACCAATTTGTAGGGGTCATTCATTCATGATCAATATTTTGTGAAGGGGTAGGCCCCCAATTTAGCTAGGAGCTTTCATTTCTAAGCTTAGTTACGTCTGTAATTAAAAAAAATATGTTTTTTTAATACAAAAACGGCATATGTTTAGAAAATGTGGAATGACTTTTCGGCAAAAAAAGCAAAGAAAAGAAAATGTAGAATGGGCCTATGAGAAGTGGTGATGGAAATGAGGGGTGCGCAGGAATAGTGGGTCGGGCTTACTTGGCATACTGAAGGGAGCACCAACCACCCTGATAGAGTGCAGATGCGAACAAGGGAGAGCTAACCATCTACCCATCGTCCGTGGGTTCAGCTGGTGAAAGTATTGGACACTCTCACCAAAGGAAGATGGTTCGATACCGGGGAAGGTCACTTTGTTGTGGCTCCAGTCGCGGCGCTTGGGGAGGCATCCTAGCTCCTGGGTGCTTAGGTAAACTCCTGAAGGTAATTGACGGCTCACCCTGCCCAACATTGGTATGACTTAAGAGGAAGGGAGATTTCGCCCTGCCCTTGGCTTGTGGGTGAGTCCAACCCCCTGCCTAAAATTTATGTATAAAAAAAAGAGAGAGCTAACCATCCATGCACGATAACAATAATTACAGAACTCAAGGTTTAAACATTGGACGCTGATTAAGGAAAGCTTGATCAATTCTCCAGAATGCATTTTGGCATAATCATTTATATTTGGATTGATAGTCATTTATCTTGTCAAAAATAAGTTTTTTCTCAAATTGTATTTTAAAAGATGGAGTTATTAAACGCTAGAGTCTACAAATTAAAGGACTTTTGGATCCAAAATAATGCATTTTGAACCCTAAAAAGTTGTTATCAAATACGCATCGTATCTTTCTTCTGCCCCTCCCTTATCGCTAGAAAATATGAAGTTACTTTAAGCTTTGAATTAACTTTTTTAACTGATTTTACACAAAATGTAAAAGTGTTTTTTATTGACTTTTGGTGTTACCAATCATCCAACGGCGCTAACGATATGCCTTACATTCAGAATTGAACAAAGAAAAAAAAAGGATAGAGGAAAAACCACAAATGATGAACTCAGGTAATATTATGATATAGCCTCACATTCCTTCCTTGAAAATCAATTCAAAGAGAAAGAAACGGTAACAAGTGAGTTATATATTTACCACCCACTTCCTGGTTTTGAGCGTCCACACCACAAGTTAACAATGACCTCAGAGGAAATCAGTTTGGACGGGGTTCTGCCTGACGATCCGGCTCCGGCGAACCCAACTGCCAACTCCATTAAAACAGAAACACCAATGGGTTGCAGAGGCAGCAACAAGAAGGAGCATGGTCACTCCAAAGTTGATGGGCGAGACCGTCGTGTCCGCTTGCCGAAGCTGCGTGCTGCTCGCGTCTTCCAGCTCACAAGTGATCTGGGAAACATGAGTCACGGACAGACCATTGAGTGGCTCTTACGCCGGGCGGAGCCGTCGATTACCGCCGCCACTGGTGGTGGTGCCTCGTCCATGGCTTCACCGAACTTGGTCGCTGCTGAACGACCTAACGAGGGCGAAGCTGTTGGGGAAGGTGACCAGCAAGCTCTGCCACCACTGGAGTTAGATTTCTGGACAGGCTTAGACAAGGATGGAGCTTTACGGTGAATAGCTTGCAATGTTCCATTGATTGAGTTAGAGTTTGGTGAGCAGGGGAGGGCAGATCATGAAGCTGAAGTGAATTATATCTGAATTATAGTAATATTCTTTCGTCAGTCACTCTCGTCAGTCTTTTCATTCTTCCCTTGTTGTTTTCGGCAAGATTCTGTCTGTCGTCAGGATTTCGAGGTGGGTTGAGTTACTGCTTGATGAGATTATGGGGGGGGGGAGTGGGAATAAGGAGCAGGTTGTATTGGGAGATTGATTTTTATCTTAAAAAGAATGGCGATGGAAGCAAGCAAGAAACCTACTGTATGCCTATAAGCATGTCTCTTTCTCCAAAAGCTACTGAGAGCGACCTGCCACTCTACTGCTGCGAAGTGAGGGGCGTGAAAAGGTTACGGTTGACCTGAAACAAGTAATATATAAGAAATTGTCATTTATGATGTCAAACATGACAAAATGTAAATTAATTATTAAATATTCATGTTAAAAATGTAAAATGTGTATACTAAAAACTGAAGTTATATGACTTGTAAAAAGGAATTATATACATTTTTGTGAACGTGAGGCTCAGCTAATTATTTAATATATATAAGATTCAGTGGACTAATTGAGGATACTGAAATTTGATAAAAGGATAAGGATGTCTTTGGAATTTGAGAAATTGGAACCCCCTACCAAATATTCACTATAATTTAAGTTTAGTAAATTGAAGCTCAAGTATAGGACATAACTATAGTTACGTATAAAAATTTTTCTCATGTGAATATTATTACCTCTAGACTTGCAAAAAACTGGGACTTCCCTTATTAATGTTCATTACAACTTAAATTTATTCAATTGCAACTCAAGTATAGGTAATAATTGATCATGTATATGATCATAGGAATATTACTACCCTTACCAAATTTTCATTTAACAAATTGCAATTTAAGTATAGTGAATAATCAATTAATATAAGAATGTTGCTCATTGCAAATTAGCTTTCAGGGGCATTCCTGTATTTTCATGATATTTTTAATATCTTTGATTGGTTCACTGGGTTTAATCTAAGATTAAACGTATTGAACATCTCAATCCGTCCTTTCTATATTTTAACGGTTTTTTAGTGTCATTTTCCTATTTGTTATGCAGTATTGATTAATGGCAGTTTACATTCATTGAAGGTGGCAATTGGGAGAGTTTTTGTTAGAGCTGGGAAACGGGCTAGCCCGCCCCAGCCAGCGAGGCTGTGTAGCCTGACATCTAACGGGCTGTCAACCCGCCACTTTTTTCTTTTTTATTTTTTTAAATTTTTTAAAAAATAAAAAAAATTTACATAAAATTTATCAAGCCCATTTGATTTTTAGGAAGAAAAATACAATACATCTCTGAAAAATATAATCAGCAATATTTTAAAAAACAAAAACATAATACATAATTAATAATATCCAAAGTAAGTATGTATTTAAAATGAAATAATAAGGTTTAAAAGAATATTTGAAGCTATTGAAACCTCATCTTCTTCCTACTAAAAAACATAAAAGGTTTATTTTTAAAAAAATGGAAAAAAATGGCTGGCCCGCTGGTTGGCGGGCCAACCCGCCTTAACCCGTGAGCTCGTTTGGCCCATTTTTTGACAACCCACCATTTAGGCGGATTGAGCTAGCCTCAGCCCGTTGGTTGGCGACCTCAACCCACGAACTGAGCCAATTTTACCAGTGTTAGTTTTTGTTTAAATGGCATTGGTTCAGGAGAAATTGTTTAGTGCACCGAATGCACCATGTCATCTATGTATTCCCTGATCAAATGGCTACATTTAACTTTTTGTAGGCTTTGCATATGTTTTGAAAGTTCGTGCTCTAACATTTATTTTTCTCTTTCACATAACCTATAAAATGGGATCCATAGAAAACAATTTGAGTATTTTAATTGAGGAATACATAAATGATGTGGTGTATCCAATTCACACAAGATTTCTCCTAATTCAAAACTTGGGATTTGGTGTGTAATATTAGAGCCAATAGTATGAGTTAAGCCCACCAACCAACCCTCCAAAAAAGTGTGGGTTGGGCTGGCTAAAAAGTGGCTCATAAAAATGTGGGTCCTTTTAACCCAACCCATGGCCCGCCAACCTTTTTTAAAAAATAAAATAAAATTTATTAATAGAAATATGTGAATAACTTCTAATAATAATATAAATATAATTATTATGGGATGATTATTTATCATTTAATTTGTAGTTTATACTTAATTTGAACTATAACAATTAAATTCAACCTTATGAAGTGTAATATATATTTAAATTATATTGTTTAAAATTTGAATTAGTTGTTATATGTTGAATTAGTGGTGTATTTTTATAAATGAAATTTTTGAAAAATAATATTTCATTTTAAGCATTGAAAAAATGAAAAAGACACTTCCAATTTAAGTTAAAAAAATATTATGTGTGAAAAAGCATGGAATTTTTTTTTAAAAACCCGTGGTTATGTTGGATAAATCCAGTCCGACCCACTTTATCACCCATGGAGTTTATATAAAATCTTGAAGTTACATGGGCATTCTAGGTATTTCACATATTCATCACTGGCCATTCCATTGATAATGCGATGGAATGCTCATTCCCAGCGTGCAGCGTGGATGGAATCACTGCTATCGTTGGAATGCAATGACAGAACTCTACCATCAACTGAACACACAAAGGGGGAATCTTGCTCTCCATCCTTTGGCAGATACTTCTACCCTTAATCATTAATATAAAAGTTAGATTTAAGACAATTAAGAAAACTAAATAAATTAATTATATCATATATTATATAATCAATCTGAAATACTTATATGAATCATTAAATTATATACACACATGTTAATTTATAAATTAGACAAATTATTTTAAAAAATTATAAGTATGAACACTTCAAAAGAAGAATGACAAAAAAATAACATGAAAATTGCAAAATTCAAAATCAAGCTTGTTTCCTATTTTTATAAGATATTAGCAACTGTTGATAAACAATTCACTACCCATTATATAAATACCTTATTTGAGACTTTCTAAATTCCCTTTTTGTCGTTTCCCATCTTAATATTCTAAAATAAATTGTCACATCGGTTTGCATGAAGGGCAAAGGCACGGTAGAGTTTGGAATGAGGACAATGCAATAAAACTGAGCGCTGGGAATGGCAGTGACAATTAACCATTAACACCATCTCAAATTCAATATAACTGAGCAGTATGTATCGAACTATCAGATTCAGCGTTACGCATGTAATTCAAAGATGTTTTAATTAGTTCAGAGTCAAAACAATCCACGCATTAAATTGGTCAATAAGATAATAGATTGCGAACTAGTAACCCCGCCACCGTCATATAATTGTCCCACAGTGCATCAAGGGCGGAGGATGCACATTCGGTTCCGGTTAATCCAAAAGCACGCGACTTTGGCAGCGGGAAGAAGATGTGGAAAACAACTCACGTATCAGCATGCAGACCTGCAAATATCTAGGTTCGGTCGGTTATCAACATCTCAGACACAAAATCATTTGCAATAGACACTAAAATGAAGATTCTCTAAACAGTGTTACCCACAAAGCTGAATAAATAATTCACAGATAATGGAGCGTATGGCAGAACAATGGTTAAAAGGATATGCTTACTAACCTCCTTCAGGATATATTGAATTGTAGTGTACCTCAGCCCAGAAGCTCAGACAAATTACTGCACAATGCTCAGAATAATAAACAACTAAGAAAAGCCACCATTCTTGAAGCAAAATAAGTTCCTTTTATTTCCAAAGGAAAAAAAGGGAAGTAATTAGTAGCGTCAAAATTGAGAGTTTAGTCAAATTGCAATCACCAAGATCTTATTTGGAACGTAGGGCTATGTCTAAGTTTAATTGAAGGTTACAACAATGAAATATGCTTTCTATTTCAAGGGCATAAAGATAGAGTATTAATCGATGTGAATTGCACAAAATTAGAAAAATGCCACTGGGACTCCATTAAAGATGGAGCATAACTATACCTCGTTTGGATCTTTCAAAATTAGGAAGAATTTCAATGCAGCAAGTGTCCTTGAATGATGTTATGACAAATATTTTTACTCCATACTGCAACAAATGCTAAAAAGGAATTAGAGAACGCAATGATAATTTCAAGACAACAATTACCATGCTGCAAAATAAGGCAGTCCTAGTAGATCGTTTCAGTTCCAATCTAATGAATCTATGTCAACACTAAACAGGGTCCGCTAATATTGTGTTTATGGTAGAACATAACCAGCCAGAAGTTGTAAAAGAATGAATAAAGATCATGCATCATAACCCTAAAGGACTTGTTGACAAGATGCTAAACGTACAATATCTGCAGCAGCCTGCAAAGTAACATGATCTCCCCATTCACCATTCCTGATCCCAACAGCAAGATAATCAAAGTAAGGAACAGATATTTCAAGAAAGAAACTGATAATAAGCAAGGACGATGTGAGAGGTACTTGGACATCTTCTCTAAATAGTCTCCATAAGCCATGGGAACATATCCCTCATATATCTCTGGATATAATCTCAACTGATCCATGAATACATAACCCATTAAAATTGCATAGACAAGATTAACTTCACAGCAACTGTTGTCATGAAATCAAACCGGTCCATTATATGGATAATAATATAAAGCTATAATGAAATAGACCCAAACCTGATTCACAATCTGTTCTCGCAAGAATTTATGGTGCTCAGAGGTTCGGTAAATTTGATCTGATAGGGCACGGAACTGAAAAGGGAAAAATTTCATGTGACGTCAATTGATTTACATAACTCAAAGATCACTATATAAGTTTGAAGTCTAAGTAGTAAGAAAATGTATCACCACGCAAGAACTGTTAACATCATGGTTGATTCAATGGTCATGACAAGATACAGCATAAAACACAAATTTTGCAATCTTATTGTGACTTGGCATGTAGACCGTCTAATTATTGAAAAGTGTCTAATTTTTGAAGAAATAACAACCTAAACATGATTCAAGGAGATGGCAATGCCATGAAAGAAAAGAACAGACCTGACAGTTTCCATCTCCTTCAACTTTAGACTCAACGAACTCGTACATCTGCAATCTATGAATGAGAAAAGAATTATCAGCGTTTTTGGTCTAGCATAACAAATTTCAGCAAGATCAAATCATATATATGTAGAAAGTTCCAAACAGATATTAGAAAGTTGCGGAACCTCCATCAACCATGCAAAATAATAAGCAATACCTGTCCAGCAGCCTTTGATGATCCAACGTTGCTTCATCAACTGAAGGTATTTCTCCATTGGTTCTAGGAACATGCTGCATGAAGGATTAGAAATGTAGGATATGATAGAAGACTTGGAAAACATATCATATATCCAACGTGCAACCCCTTTCTTCTTTTTCCTTTTTCCCCCCAATCAAGACAGAAGTTTCCCAGGTATCCAATCTTAAGACTAATAACACAAAACATTATTGATAATTGAGATTGTAGTCCAGAAATCAAAGACAGTAGAAAATATTAGCCAACAGCATCGTGAAATTGAAAAAGTGCAACCTATATGCGGCAACAAAAAACCTAGAGATTTGGCAATTAGCATCGTCAATTATAGAAAACATATCAAAATTGTCGTTTGTCACCGAGACATGTCATTTGATGTTAATTAATGAAGGCATAAATTAAAAGCAAAACGTAAAGCCTTCCCTTGAAATGCATCACTGGAACTTGAGCAGAAAAACTTACCGGAATTGGTATCATCTGATTCAATAGTTTCCCCACCTCTCCATCAGCACATTCATCCATCTGCTCCAATGAATACAGCCATTCATCACCACAAAATGAATTTTTCTCTGAACTAGAACATGAACTAGAAGATCCCTCATCATCCCCCTCTTCTTGATCACTCTCCTGTCCTACAAATTTGGCATAAACTAAAAACAACACAAAAGAGTAATACAGAAAACTTAGCAGCTTAAGAAGTCATTAAATAAGAATATTCAATATACCGGGGTCATAGTTACTCATAGAATGGCTACGCCAGTCTTGTGTGAAAGTAGATAGCTGTAGATTTTCCTCCCATTGATCTGGAGGTGTGGAAGCTTCTGCAACTGGGAGTCGAGACAGTTGTTGTTGAAGAGCATGTGCCATTAGTTCATCATTTTCTATTTGAGTAAATTCAGTTTCATAGTCGTCCTCGTTAAAATAATGCCTGTGATAGCAACTAACGTTTTCCAGGGTAGCAGCACCACAATAACCACAGGTAGAATATTGGCCTGCATCAAAAAGTTGCAGGCCCCATTGCACAACATCAGGATCTTGCTCATACGAAATCATCTCTCCAATAATAGCGTTCTAACGCAGAAGAAAAGATTGCTGGAAACAACCGTATTTAATTCCAACGGAATGTTTGTTCTCAGAAGACGGCCAATTTTGCAATACTTATATATAAATAAACTCGCTTCATATAGTCATTTCAACAGCCTGCATTCCCAGAACAATAATAAACAGAATTATTTCATATATTAAAGACCAAAGATATGCCGAGAATAAGAAGCCCAAATGCAATAAATTTTAAGGCATTGAGTAAAAACGGAACACTTTTTAGGCTTTATTGAAATCCTTGTTCACACATTTAGACACTGTCAAACTGAGCTTTAGTTCCGATAGGAGAGGACAGGTTCAACGTGAAACTCCTTTTTTAGGCCAAAGAAAAATGATACGAGTAACCAGAGAGAAATTTTAAACCCGCAGAACGTCTCCATCAACGTCCATACCATCCACGTAATCTTTTGCATCTATAAACAATGATACGAGTATGCTCTTGATTTCATAACAATATAACATGGAAACTGAATTTTGTTGACTAAAAAAATGTGAGCTAAGAATTCCAAACAATCGTTATAGCACCCAAACACTGGTAGCGACAATGTAAGAGCTCAAAGAAGAAACCAGATAAAGATGAAGTTTAGGACACCAGACATTAAAATCCAATATAATTTATTCGCAAGCAGCTGTACGAGTTCCTTCAAATGAATAGGATATTAAGGAACAGAGATAGAAGGGGGCGAAAAAGAAAAAATCATCAGACAGCCGAGAAATGGAAATGAGGAGCAACACTTCCTGCAGGCGTTTCCTCAAATGGCGATGGAGATTTAAAGAAGAATGAAGATGCAGAGTGCTAGAAGAGATTCTTGGAGCTTCCGGTACCTCTCCGAATAACTTTTGTTCCACTATTCACACTGGTTCAGTAGCCTTGCAGCACATCTCACAGTTAAAAACAGTTGCTCGATCTGAACACACTGGAAGCATAGAACAATGAGTTCTCTACGAGAAGAAAACGGAAAGAGAATAAAGAAATGAGAGGCAGGGATGCAAAGCTTCCTACACATTTGGATCAAATCAAAGAATATGTAGATCATGTTGCATTCGTCCAAACACGAAAACGAAACAAATTCCGATCCGAGAAGAGCCATGAATGAAAGTGGATTGGATTGTACAAGTATGATCAGATTGGGATATTTATATTTATAATATATATAAACAGTGAAAATGGGGGGCGGGGAAAGGGCGGGTAAGGCGCCAAGAATGAGAAGGTGTGGGGAGTGAGGATGAGTAAATGGAGAGGGAGTATCTTTCGGAGGGAAGGGCTTCAGAAAAGGCCGAGATGGTAAAGGGACAACTATCACGAGGTTTGTTCAGTGTTACAGAAAGCGAATCTTTGGAGGGCGAAGAATGCGACAGATGATGAGAGAGAGAGTTTTTCTTTTCTTCCTCCTCCTACTTCCCTCTTCCTCAAAAAAAAAAAAAAAAACAAAACAAAACAAAAGAAAACGGTATGGGGTTTCTTTTTATTTACGGCTAATTTTGACTGTTTGCAATCAATTACTTATTAATACTCATTAGTGAAGGGGCATTGCGCAGGAGAATACTTAGATACTCCGGGTGTCACGTAATCCTTATCTTATCTAAATTAAGAGATTTTGATTATCGATTTTTATGAATTTATATTTTATAAATTTCTCTTATCATTTATCTCCCTCTATAACTTATTATAGCAAATATTTGTGGGATGGATAAGAAATGAGAATTAGAACGTTTTGATTGAACAAAACATAAATAATGTAGCATTCTAAAAATATGTAAGTAATTCTCTTATGGCAATGGCAGGGAGCAAGCCGTTCTAGCCTCATTATAAAGTTTAAACTTAATTGAGTTCAATGTATCAGTGTTTCTGTAGTTACAATACATAAGCTTCAATGTTTCGCTCTAAGAACAGGTGTCTCCTTGGATAAGCAGTACTAGAATACCTTCCTAACGTAATTTACAATATATAGAATAGTCATAACTAGCACTCTAGCTGCAGATACCACCTGGTGAGCAATGACTCCAAATCCCATACTTTCTATTACATTCTTCAGATCTCCACTGCCAACAATTTGACTGGCTGCATGGAACTCTTCCATAGATTTCTCAGGGTTTATCTCTCACATATGACTGGTTAAAAATGGAACCCATGTCCCATGAAGTTTTGCAAGAGCCCAATCAAACAAGTACCAATTTGGAGTATAAGAAATTCAATCATTGAATACCTCGAGTGCATATAATGGTGAATCTACTCCTTCAACTGGAACAGACCTGCCACCAGTCACATCCTAATGGAGCTGTAGCATTATATCACTTGAGTTTTGTCCAGATTCTGTGGTGCACTACAACGAAGTGTAATACCATTCGCTCCATAAAATCTACGAGACACTTTTAAGTACCTGGCTGAATGAGTCGCTTAAGGAGTGAGCTGGGTCAGTTGAAACCACAATAGTAGGATGTCCGTGATTTGCAAATTTGACAGCAAGGGAGGCAACGCAGCTTGTTTTATCAACACCCTCTTCCCCCCCAAAGCATGTAATACTTCCGCTGGTTTCCGGTCATCATGTCATCAAATCCCATGAACAACTTCTGTTGAAGTTCCCAGAAATCTCACTGCAGGAAGGAACTGAGTTCACTTGCATTTTGGTTCCGACTAAAACAAGTATCTAAATGAAAGATGCTGCAAAAGCCAGCTTCCTTCGAAATGCATATCTCCCTTACCTCGTTTAGCGATTGCTATCAATTCTATGATAAAACATGCAAGCAAAATTGCAGTGGCTGCAATGCTTTTCAATTGCATTTCATGTATTAATAAGTTGGTTAGCGCAAAGTACAAACCATTACCATTCCGGGTGGAATTTCTCATCTTCTAATACTATCATGCGAATGATTGCAAATTAGACAGCAAATAGTAAACTGTTTGCCGCGAAGAAACTACTTGATATTGAATTGGCTATGCTGAGGTCGATTCTTTGAGCCAAGTCCCATTAAAGTTTAAGAATAGTTTTTTTTTTAATTTAGGCCAACTCGTGTTCTGAGTCTACATTTCTCCCTCCAATATTTCCTTCACGTCTTCGTATTAGTTTTATTATCAACTCATGTGATTACAGTATCACGCAGAAGTAGAACAGGTCAGGAAACAATCAATGAAGTAAGCTCACGTTATGATGATAGGAAAGCGAAACCGAATGAAATACCTCGAGATGAAGTGATGAATGACACTTGTTGTAACGAAGTCAACCCAAGGTAAAAGCTTCTGCAGTAAAGAAGGGAATGCTTTTGGGTCCTCGATATAAGTAAAGCCACCATTGCTGAGTAGTTTCCAGACGGCTTAAGGAAACGAGAAAGGGACAATGAGCAGCTTCAAAAACTATACTACTTTGCAAACTATAAATGATTTTACATTAAAAAAACAGATACAGTTAAATTTAGAAGAAAAAAAATCAGATGGCAAAAAAATGGGGAAAAGGTCAAATTACACGTCGAACAATAAAGAATCTAAGGCTGGCAAAAAAAGCAAAATAAAGTAAAGAATCCAAGACTCTGTTGTTTTTTGTTTCACTCTCAAATGCGAGATTGTGGATTGAAGAGGAAAAAAAAAACCAGAACTAAGCCCATATTAGTAGAAAAAGGATGGGCCGTAGAAGATCTTTAGCCCAACTTAATGGTCCATTATGTAAGTGAACTGCAAATAGCCTCTAAATGATTTGGGCTCTTTGACGAATGGATGACTAACAATGGGAAACATTTACCAATAGACGCTTGATAGAGTTGGCAAAGGCTACTACCAGCATTCCTCAGGGCGAGGGTTCGAACACTGGAGAGTGACAGTCGTGATAATTAACGTAACCTCAAAGATGTTGTCCCATCGGTACCTCACTACCACCGTAAGGTCTCCTCGTGGGGGTCTGAATTAGTCTAGAGCGGGCAATGAACTCAGGAGTAGTGCTGGGAAACGGGCTGGCTTGCCAGCCCGCGGGCCAGCCCGCCTGAGCCCGTTTGGCCCTTTTTATATGAGCCCGTCTAGCCCGCCACTTTTTTTTTTCTATTTTTAAATTTTATTTTTTATTATTATTTTATTGAATTTTTTTTAAAAAAATAATACAACACATTTGCATAAAATTTACCAAGTATATTTGATTTTTCGAAAGAAAAATACAATACATTTCTAAAAAAAATATAATCAACAATGTTTACAATACAAAAATATAATACATAATCAATAATCTTCAAAGTATGTATGCATTTAAGATGAAATAATAAGGTGTAAAATAATATTTGAAGCTATTGAAAGTTTGAAATATCATCATCTTCCTATTAAAACTATAAAAGGTTCAATTTTTTAAAAAATTAAAAAAAAAAAGCGGGCTGGCCCGCGCGCGGGTTGGCGGGCTCAACCCACGGGCTGAGCCCATTTTCCCAGCACTACTCAAGAAACCCGGAATACCGGATGGTTTATACAAAAAAAACAATGGGAAACATTTCTCTCTAAACGTGGGAAACAAACATTTTTCGCTTCCAATTTTTAATTTGTTTCCCCAAAAAAATTGTCGTCATGCTTTTTTGAGGCCTAATATAGATGATTTTGCTGGGAAATTGACACGTGTTTCTCTCCGTCACTCTGACTTCTCGTATATTGCAATCTTAGATACATAATTACAACTTTCTCTCTAAGTCAGAAACATCCGACGGAATTTAAAACAACACAAAACTAATCTTAAGAAGGCGGCAAAGGGAACACTGTATTGTGTATCTCCTACCTAACAATCAATCGCAAAGCTTTCTTAATGAACAAAAGTCGGATACTCGGGAAATCCGAACGTCGTCACATAGCACTAATATTCAAAGAGACCTTTTAAAGCTGAAGACAGATCTTCTTCCATAAGCTTCTCTTGATTGCCATAGAATATGAAAGCCAATTTTCCAGGTCCGTATCTGCTTCTGTTTCCTTCTTCTTTTGTTACTGCCAGAAAGACACGTCCATCGTGGACCCATAGGATCACCTGTTCCCAATTTTCAATGAGGAAACCGCCCACCCTTGCCTCTGGAAAAAGTTGTTAGAATTTAGAAATAGAATATACAAGACACATAAGCTCGGAGATGAGGATTGCAAGCAAAGCCAAGGGTGTCTTTTTTGTGTTTGCATGATGTCCCACTCCCACCAGCACACCCACAACCACAACGAAGGCGGTTATTATCCAAGACCCTGAACCAACTCAATGAGCATCTTCTCTGAAAGCTAC
>JANTPZ010092845.1:0-15237 GCA_025593235.1 Vachellia pachyceras
TCGCACCGTTGCTATTGTTTGACTTCCTTACCTTGCAAAAGAAAAGTTTAATCAGAATAGAAACGGTGAAGGCAAAAGAAAAGAAGGATTTTGGGAGGTAAGATAGATAGGTCATGAGCGCTGGAAAGAGCTTCTTTCATATCTCTGCCATGTTTAGAGCTTCGTTTTTCAGAGAACTAAGAATAATATCAGTTTTGATTTTTTTTAATAATAAAAATGCGTAGAGATAATTTAACCCAAATTTCAAATCTCTAATAATGTTAAACAACCTGTTCAATGATTTATTAAATTTAATGACTTAAATTTAAAATTGAGTAATTCAACTGTATTTGATCATTAGGAATTTCCCTCAAAACAACCTAATTTCCCACTTGGTTGCCGATTACAGTCATATTCCACCCGAAATGATTTTTAATCGTTAATTTTGTTAAAATGCTGCAGTGTAGAGGAATAAAATTATACTCATCATCCGTAGGTTGAATTGGCGAAGGCTAACACTCTTACCTAAAGGAAGAGGATCCGATTATTGGGAGTGCCACTTAATTTTGACTCCCATCGTAACGTTTGGGGAGGTATCACCACGGCTAAGTGAAGTTGGGTTGACCTATTGGTCAGACCAAAGGGCTTACCTGATTTGCTCTATTGCCATTATAAGTTAGATGCCCTGCCTAACTAATTTTAACTAATTTTTTTTTGCCGACATCTGGTGACGCCAATGCCATGTTCGTTAATTCGTTGCTCATTACATCGTGTGTTGTTGAGCTGCTTCCCAACGAACGGCATTTATGGGAGGATTACTAGTTTACGTTAGTGTCTTTGTTAACTCTATTATTAATTGCCCCGCCCCCAGTCGATGATGTTTTATTATTTTAAGTTAACGCCGTTTAAGTTATGATGACCCTGTTATTATTGCCGTTATCACAAATCACAACCTGGGTTGTGGTTGGACTTGCATCGGTCTTGTGTCGGGCCCACACGTTTCGCTCCCCATTCGCTGTTTGTCGCCGTCCTTTTAATTATGAAAGCTACACAATCTGTTGGACGTTAGCTTGGACCAAAGCTTCGCACTATATTACATATGGTTCATAATTTTTGAGAGAAAATTATTCAGAGATCTAAGTAACAGAATTAGCTATAAAATTACCATAAGATTTCAGGAGTAGCTGCTGATGTTATCATTAACAATCTTATTAGCATTAATTAATAATCTCAGTAGCTACTCCTGGGATTTTATGATAATTTTATGAATTTTTAATACCATTTTATGGTTAATTCTATTGTTTGGGACTTCTGGGTAATTTTCTCTGTAAATAACCACTCACAAGACTATAATAATGACGGAGGAACAAAAAATGACAAATTTAAATATACAAAACGTTAATATATTTACACTGAAATTTGTGATTAACGCATTTTGGTATAAGTTTATAAAATTTTCTAGATGATTGCAAGACTATTTTTATTTAAATTCCCTCCAACTCGTATCAAACATTCACCTTCCTCAAAAAAACCCCCCATGCTCCTTTATTTTAAATTATCGGATCAAACTTTTAACTTCACCGCACATGTTCCTCACTGGCCCCCTAATCACCTGTTTATGACTTAATCCTTCTAGAGCACAGTGCATGTGCGGATAACGGTCAAATTTTGAAGGAGGCCACGTGTCCTACTGCTATGGGCCCACGAGGGCAGCGTTGAAGGGAGCCATCTGGCTTAATGAAACATGATGGGTATCCCGGGCCTATGAGTTCTGTTTTCTGGACTTTGTTGAGGCAACACTAATTTTGTTAAATCAGATTGGGCTTTACTGCGAACACCCAATAATTTGGGCCTGGCCTAGAAGATTCCCAAGACAGATATTGTGCTTATTTGGGAACACCGTTTCCCCAATAGTACTCGCAAGTCAAAATAAAACTATTTTGAAATCTGTAAAAATCATCTTAAAATCCATAAAAAACCGTCTTTAAATCCGCAAAACCATCTTAAAATTCACAAAATACCTTGAAATATGTAAATTTCTTTCATATAATGGAATTCCCAAACACACATACAAGCACATTATCCTCTCCAGAGGAATATTGTTCAGATAATAAATGTCCCTGCCTCTGCGAACAAATGTTAGTCCAATCAGTAAAGATGTTGATCATAACCATGAGGATGTGAGTTTAAATTATATCAATATAAGGATTTTGTTGATAGACAATCTATAAACAGTACCTATGTAAGCGCTTTTAAGTCCAAACGTGTATTTTAACTTTGGTGAGCTCACAAGATCCAATTCATCTAAACCTTTTCATATTGATATGACATGGGTGCCTCTCTTAATGTGGATTTAAGTATTAAGTCATTATCTTGTGAGAGGCCAGTCATTCCTTTAGATCCAACCTCCAGTGTGCAGGATTTGGGAAATTAGAGATGTGAATATTGGTTGCATAGATGTTATTATCCTCAAGCTAATTTAAGCGGCATTCCTTGTCCAGTTATCCTCCTGCATTTCTTCCTTCTTGGCCTTGTGCTCCCCTCATGTTGGATCTGTAAATTAATAACACAGCAAGAGGCACACAAAAACCTTAGCTTAATGCATCAGATTGCATAAGAATTGTTGCACCACTTCTTGTTTGATTATACGAATACATTATTTTAACTTTATCTATTTAAAAAAAGTGAAGATATATTAAAATGCATGTAACCCACTCAAACCCGTATGTTGGTTTGTGACCAACAAACTCAGGTGTCAAGCTACAAAATTGAGGAATAGATGCAAAATTTTATGCTATCATTTTATTTATTTCATCATTAACATTTAGATATCCTCTAACTTATAATTATAAATAATGTGACTACTACTGAAAACATTTTTCATGTCGCAGTGTTGAAACATATTGTCATCTTAACTTTATTTAGTTTGATTCGATATTTTTTATATTTTAAATTATAAATTTTGCAATTTTAAATTGAAAAAATAAAAAAATAACATTTTGTTAAATGGGCCAAAAGCCAGCAAACCGGCCTAAGCTTGTTAGTTCAAGGGTCAGGCTTTAAACAGGTCGATCCGTTTATGCCCGACTAATGAAGGGTCGGTCCGAATTCCTAACTCTACCCATATTTATTTGTTTCAAATATGAACAAAATATCGCATATAATTGTTGACAATGTAAATGATAAAAAGTGATGGCCTAGGAAATGGGAATAAGAGGTACTCCAATTTCACGTTTAATGTTTGTAGGTGACCTTTTACTGTTCCTGTGAAGCCAATATGGATTATATGACTAAGGTTATGGAAGTGTTGGACAAATTTGGGAAGGTGTCGGGACAGAAAATAAATAGCCAGAAAACGATTATCTACTTCACAAAAAATATGGATTCAAGAGTTCGAAAAGAGCTATATATGTACCTGCTCAGGCTTCAAGAGAATGGATAATATAACACAAGGAAGGAGCACGAGAGCAAAATTTCAGTTCTTGATTGATAGAATGCAGAATGAACTAAGTGGCTGGAAAAAACAAACTCTTTCAACAGCCGGGCGATTGACTCTGGTTCAATCTGTAACGAACCAAATGACTGTTTATCATATGCAACATTCACACATACCAGAAGGAGTGAAGAGACAACTAGAAAGGATGCAGAGAGTTTATAAGGAATGAAGAAGATGGAAAAAGGAAAATGCATGCAGTGAGCAGTGAGTTGGGAAAAATTTTGTACATCAAAGGAGAGAGGAGGATATGGTTTAAAGGATATTGGGATCATGAATGATGCGCTTAGGGGAAGAATAGGATGGGTTATCCTAACAAAGCCAAAAAACGGATGCTCGCAGGTACTCGTGGGGAAGTATGTACGTGGTAAAGACCTGAGTAGAGAATGTGCAGTAAGTACATCGGATTCAGAAATATGGAAAAATCTGTCTAGAATTCGGCTAACTGATAACATCCAGTGGGACGTGCGAAATGGAAGAAGGGTTAACTTTTGGAAAGATAAATGGGTGGAGGATGGAAGGAAGTTAATTGAAATGTCGGGTGCAACTGGGGGAGGATGATTTAGAGGAAAAGGTTTGTCAGATAATAAACTCGAGGGGGGAATGGGATGGGGACGAACTGAGAAACCTAATCTCGGAGGAAGGATGGAGACTTGTAGAGGCAGTACCTCCACCAAAAAATGAGTTTGGAAAGGATGAAATGAAATGGGGAAACTCTCTGCAAAAAGGATATGTCGTGGCTGAGATGTACAGAAACATGAGAAATGAACAAGGGGAAGGGATAGTAGCTGGAACAAGATATGGACATCGAAAGGGCACCGAAGGGCTCAAATTTTCCTATGGTTAGCAATGCACTGAAGATTACTAACAGCTGAAAGAAGACACCAGTTGTTGGGTGGATCAGCTATTAGAGCATGTCCTAAGAGACTGTAGTTTAGCAAGGAATGTGTGGGACAAGTTAGAAAGCTACACTG
The DNA here is from genome assembly GCA_025593235.1 of Vachellia pachyceras. NCBI lineage: Eukaryota > Viridiplantae > Streptophyta > Magnoliopsida > Fabales > Fabaceae > Vachellia > Vachellia pachyceras. The sequence continues at coordinate 4,447 of JANTPZ010092845.1, forward strand.
ATACCCAGAGCTCGTAAATTTACAAGACTGGATCGCGTGGAATCTGTCCAAAAAAAAAAAAAAAGAACACCAGGTAACTAATTTTGGTGTAACTTTTTGGATGCTATGGAATTGGAGAAATAAGAGCATATTTGAGGAAGCTTAAGTGACACCTGAAGAACCAGAGAATACAATTAGAAGGTATGTGGGAGAAATATTATGCGCTAGGAAGAACTTCAATATGAAAGGAGTGATGAAACAGGGAAAAAATATTGCTTGGAAAGTCCCGCAAGAAGGCTGGTGCAAAATAAATGTAGATGGATCATCAAGAGGAGATGGGAAACAAGCAGTATGTGGGGGACTAATGAGAAATAGTGAGGGAAGATGGATTATGGGGTTTGCACAAAGACTGGGAGCACGCTCAGCAATTAGAGCAGAATTATGGGGCATCGCTCCAGGCCTTCGAATAGCGAGTAAGCTTAAAGTCCTGAACATCATTGTTGAAAGTGATTCTATTACAGCTGTAAATATGCTGAGGAACTTGTTTGAAGGAGAGGATGCAAGCTCAAGGATACTGAAGCATATAGGAAATGAGCTGAAAGGCTTTAATCAGGTTAGATTTAATCATGTGTATAGGGAAGCAAATTTCTGCACGGATAGTTTAGCAAATCTGAGCTTTTTACAGGAAATGGTGGAAGAGGTGTTTGAGACACCACCAGAAAATATAAGACAGCTATTGTGCAATTACTGGGTGGGATTATTCACCCATGTTTATTTATGAGTTAGTAAGGGCATTTTGCCCCATATTCAAAAAAGAAATCATGAAATGTTAAATCTGAACCATTAATTGTTCAATTTAATGACGGAGATAGATTGATAATAAGATGAGAAAGATGAACTAGAGAAAATGTCTTCCATTCACCGTAGGCTCAAATAGGAATCTTGGCTGTTCATCCGCCGTTCTTGCCGTTGGTCTCAATTTTTTTCCAAGGAGGGAATTGGAACGCTTTTTTAAACCCCCTCGTAAATATAATTTCTTCTTTTTTAAGGAACTTGTCAATAAACTTGGATTAGCCGGAAAAAATTGAAATATTGGAGGATGACACAAATTCTTTTTTAAATCCTTCCTTTGTTTGATGTTAATTAATTATAAATTATTAAAAAGATTTAAACTTCTTTTACTATGAAAGAAAAAACTTTTCTTTATTATAATTATGACTTGTTTATATCAAAATTTAATGATTTAATTTTTTTATATAAAATCATAATTTGGTGAAATCTTAAATCAAATTGTTAAAATTTCAATCATTGTAAAGAGCAACCAAAAAAAAAAAATCAGAACCGCCACAAGCAACTGGGATCCCCCGCCATCTGAAGAAGCAGCAGCAACTGCCGCCACCCGCCAAGAGCCCAGAAAAATGGTGGATGACACGCTATACCTGCATTTGCACAAACTTTCGGCATTAAAATCAGAGGAAGCAGTTGATCACTTGCTTTCCGCCCTGTGGAATACGAGAAAAACCGGTCTTTCCTCTTCGGAGAAGTCCCATTTTCAGTCCCTCCTCAACCTCCCTTCCCTATCTCAACTCGATCCCGTAATGCATATCTATCTCCTTTTTCGAGTTTTGTTGAAATCATGGATTGTATTTTTCTGTTCATTTTTGGATATTTCTCAGGATACTTCCATTCATATCGGTCGCAACTTTTTGACCACAGCTATTGGGGTTTCTTCTCCTGGCGAGAACCCCTTTCAATTGTAAATTTGTGAATACGAAGCTCTTTTCTTCTTCTTTAAAAATTTTTTTATCCGATTAACTATTGAAATGGCTTCCAATTGTTAAGACTCTACCTTAAGAAATACCGATGCTAACGCTAAGACTATACCTTGAGTAGAACTATTATGATTTTTCCCCTATTAGTGTGGTCTTAGGATGTGTTTTCTCTCAAATTCAAGTGTCTACAGAGAGTGCAGGAAATACTATAGTTTGTTTTTCCCTACCATGAAAGCTGAGAAGGCTAGCGTGTTGGGTTCTCGCTGAGTTATTATTGTGCTTTGTATTTACTTATCAAATTGTGTAAGCTGGGACACTTTAAGCCAGCATTTTTCAATTCTTGCCTACCAGCGCCTCTCTTTTTCTCAAATGGAAGAAATGAAATCCATAAAAGCTGCGAAGCTGTGTTGTTTTCTTGAGGGCGTACAGTACCCCTTATTTTTGTTGTGATCGTTCTTTTATCTCCGATGCATTTACTGTTTCCTGTATATTTGTTTGATGAATTGTAGAAACATTTATGTGAGAATATATGTATAATAACGTGACAATCAAAATAGGTCTTGGCATGTCTGCGCTCACTCATCAGAAAATGTGCATATCAAAACCTCACTGACGATGACCTTCTGAAACTGTTTCCCCCTGATCTGCCACTTGACCTGCAAAGCATTCTTGTATCATCATTCCAGAAAAATAAAGAGGAGTGGAAGGAGGGTATGTCTAGTGAACAGGTGGTCCCTTTCACCCTTGTATATACTCAGACAAGTTATACATGAATTCATTTTCCTCATTATTAAAATGCTCAAGTAACTTGCACATCTCATGGCAGCAAAAACACATGCTTGCATGTCCTCATGTTTATGTCATAATATCTGATTCACATCCTCAATGCGCGCTGCGTTCTATTCAAATCAAGAGTGGTAATCCCGTTGGCAGTGCCATAGGAGTATTACATAAAGATTAGACAGTTCTGTCCTTTTTCTGCCCATTGTCATCTCGTCACTTTCCATTTTCTGTCTTTTCGGCATTTACTGACAAGAACAAGTGTCTCGTATCAGGTCAGAACAAATGTTTCACCATCTTTGACTTCTTTTCCATCTTCAGAGATGCCAACATTTCAGTGGCCACGTCAAGACGATCCTCTTGTCCGATTGAATCACAATGACTTTGGAATTCCGATGCCGCCTGATATAAATGGATCAGGGCTGAATGCATGCTTCCAACCTGATATTGCTTCTTCTGACAACTCGGTAATTGATTGCTGCTGGTGGATTTCTCTTCTGATTTCTATATGAACTTTAGTTATGGATGGTGTTGGGTTCGCTAAATTTGATGCATACTTGTATTATATATGATAAAATTTGCTGATCATTATTTTGTAGAGTTATAATGTGTTTATTAGCAATGGCATACTCCAGATAATATATTTGTCATTAGCATGCCTGCTTTTTAATCTTCCAACAAAATCACAGGAAAACCTTCCCCGCCTTAAGTCAATGACCTGGACCATGGAGAATCATGGCACATCCCCAGGAGATAAAGTGGCTATCATCAGCCTTAAGGTAATAAAGAGAAAATCAATTCTTCGATCATCAATACGTATAAGCTAAAGGCATTTTTTATTAGCAGATTACTTCTATCTAGGATCACTTTTTGATTAAAACAAATTACTTATTGTCCTTGTATAAAAGAAAGTTGTAACCGTTAAATTCTGTTCAGCGTTCCATTGCAAGTTTGATGTTTTTTGGTCAAATCTGAAGGTCTTTGATTAGTTTCTTTTATCACGATGAGTCCTAGTGATCCTGTTTCGTGCTGTTGATTCTCTTTTGGAGACCTTGGTGAGATTGCCTTGTTGGATAAGCTTCTAGATAACTGTGTTTAGTAATAATGTGTCAAAAAAGCTTCCTTTAGAAGCAATTTAATTAGTTGGCAAAAAAAAAGAAGCAATTTAATTAATAAGAGTTACCAGTGACAATTTTGTTCAGCAGTGTTAAAATAATTGTTCGTTATCGACATTCTGTTACTACTTTGTAATGTTGACTAATATTACGGTTTGATTTACCCTTAGCTGCATGATCATAGCAAGTCTTCATTTGGTGAAACTGAAGTGAAATTTAAGCTTTCAAGGGATACACTTGAAGCTATGTTGAGATCCTTGACCTACATCAGTGAAAAGCTATCAAGTGTGGTAAGAACTTCTATTTTTATCATGATTTATGATAGTGAATTGGAGAATTAACCCTTTAGTTTAGGAATGCATCAAAAGGTAAAACGAGGCAGGGTCTTTTGGTCGGTCTTCTGTCAAGAGGCCAGAATAATGTCCACTTTGGTTCGGATTGTTAACAAAAAGGAAGAGAATATGAGTTCATTAGACGTTAGATTTGCTGGGAAGAAATGAAATGTAACCAATGAAATATTTGATTTGTTTTTTTGGGAGATTTAGCCTCAGGTCCCAAATAAACAAAATATTTAAGGAATGGTCCCATGGAGAAAAATATTTAATGAGAGGTCCCATTGACAACATGAGGTCCATGTATTGACAACACCATGTGCTGTGTTGACAACACATCATGTTGTCAATGAGACATCTCATTAAATATTTTTCTACATTAGACCACTCCTTAAATATTTTACTTATTTGGGACCCAAGGCTAAATCTCCCTTGTTTTTTTTTTTAAGTAGTTGTGACTGAGTAGTGAGTGATGCTGTGCTCTCCGAAGCAATGGGTAGATGGTACAAGTTATGGGGGATAACTCATAACCGCTTCCTGGCAAATCCAGAATGTGAAGAACTCTATGTTTTCTATATAACGTAATGGGAGCATAACCTAATTTATGTCTCCAAGTTATATTAGCTGGAGCATAAACTAATCTAGGCTCATGTTATATTAGCAATACTGATGTTTAATAGACTTTGATGAAGGTTGTTAAAGATAATGTTTTTTTACTGCTTTCTAGACAGATGTTTATTATTTGTATTTTATGCATGGCTCATGACTCATCAATGAAGGGCTCTTGCAGGAAGGGACAAGTTCCAGGTCAGCAAACAAGAAGCAAAAGCAGTAGGCAGTAGCTTGTTATTGTAATTTACATCGCTTGCCATGACAAAACTTATGTACGGTTTTTTATATCCTTGTCGTCCGGTTCTCCAGTCAATTAACAGCATTGTTAGCGATTTAACTGATTGTGTTTACATGATACAAATGCCGTAATTCATTGAAGAGCAGCACAAAACATATACGTGACGAAGTGCACACAAGTTTTGTATATTTCTTCTTAATTATGAGATAACAGCTAATCATCATTGTAATCATTAATTCGGGTACTTCACAATCATTTGGTCATAGTTTGAATCTTTTCGATACATTTAAAAAATATGTTTAGATGAGTAGAAAACTGATTCTATGCGGTATTGTATATTCCGGTACTTAACACATCATAGATGTCAACTCTGGAATGGTGAAACCTCTTTTTCATAACCAAATCAAATTGATGATAGATGTTATACGTTCAGTAATAACAGATAGAATAAACAAATATAAAGCAAGGGCCAAGCGAGAAAATCGAGATCATGGGACAAATTGATATCGTAAATTTCACGCTGGGGCATTCACACGGCCTCACCAGAACAGATTAACTCGAACAACAACGACTGCAAAAGGAAACTACTTGTTATCCAGAAATCAATTATAAGCAAAATTATGATCTACAATTTCTTTTGCAGTTGCAATAGATGCGTATTGTAGTTGAGATAAACAAGATGTCACCCGTGGGCAAGAAAAACAGATAGGAGGACGCCCTACATGATGCTTCCATGCTTCAAGAAAGCAGGCCGAAACGCCTTCTTGAAGAAAGCGATCTATCAAAATGATAAACTGAGACTTGAGAGTATAACCTAGCCACCTCTCTATATTCAAAATTGTTTCAGTTGCACAAAAATGCTACTCACAGTGAACCTTGTGTGTCAATCAGAGTCACCTGAGCTAGAGCTAGAAGTAGAGCTTTGAGTTGTTGCCTCATTATTGGAGGCGCTCGTGCTCTTGGGTACAATGTCTGATCTATCCACAGGGATTCTGTTAATTTCATGGTTACTTGACTCGACATCAATGCATTCTTCCACTTCATTTGACACTCCTTTCACCATTCCATCCTTCAAATCCGAGGATTTTGACAGCTTCCCCTTATCACTGTCTGAGGTTAGCTCCAAAGCAACATTAAAATCGTCCAATGATCTAGCTTCAATAACTTTCAAGTTTGAATCAGCTTCTGGGTCACCTTCAGACTTTTCTCTAGCAAGCTGATCTTTAATCATGGATGGGAGGATGACCTCCCCAACATCCGCTCCTCCTTGAAGTTGTTTAAAAGCCAAGTCAATATCTTCGGCTGATCTTACTTCAAGAACTGGAATGCCCTTCTCAACCTCTGCCCTCTTTATATCTTTTGGTGATCCACCAGCGGGTGATTTAAATTCAGGAGTCGCGAATGAATCGTCAGTCAAGGATGAGATGCTTCGGTCAAATTTGTTCATGGCATCATAAAAATCCCCAGCTCCATTGTTGGAAGTGCCTACATCCTGAATGAATTTTATGTATATGAGATGATTTTGCATAATGTCGAGAATAAATGATTAGATTCCCAGTCAATTTATAGTTCACCAATTCAATGCCGGCAGAGCTTTCCGTCTTAATTAGATAAAAAAACAAAAAGAATAGGACAGAGGTTGTGTACATCTAGCATCCGCATACAAGTACAGACAATGAATTTATCATATGAATATTTCACTAATGAGAAGCAATAAAAATCCTCTCCTTAAGCATAGCAATGAAAAAGGAGTTTCACATTAACACTAAGCATTGTATGTATTTGACATCTATTTCCATAATGGATATTTGTATAATTTCCTACCAAGTGATCTTTTCTGCTGTTTCTTGAAAGGGGGTTCTTCAGTAAGATGTTAGACAGGAGGGACACTTTACCGATATTCTAATCAACAGCAAGTAGCAAATTGGGCCATTTCATTAGCAATGACTGCGAATAGTTACGTGAACTGACAAAAGTATGCGGCAAAAGGGACAAGCTCTATCACATGGAACTAAAATGTAGATTTAAATCACAAGAAATTCCAAGTGGTAACATTTGTTCATCTTACCTGGTTTTCATTGTGATCATTAGTAGATGCTGCAGCAGCAATAGATTTATCTGAGTTTGACAAGTTGAACTCCATGTCAGACGGAGGTTTTTCTTCAGATTGCACATGTTGACAATTGGAAGTTATAGAACCAGCTTTCTTATTCAAATGTTGATGAATTTCTTCATCACCCTGCTCCATGTGTGGCTGGAAAGAGGCTAAATGATCTTCTGCGTGATCACAAGTATCATCATTTTCTCTCTGATCATGCAGTTCAGATTTTTCATCGGTCACATTTGCGGACTTTTCTACTGAAGCTGGAGGCAAAGTTCTTTCTAAAAGATCTGTAGCTGAATCAAAATATATAGAATAAAAAGACTGAAGCTTTCTGGCAGCTGGTGGGCTAGAGTCATAAACTGGCTCCTTGTGCTGATGTTCTTCCACTTCATTTTCAAACTCCTGAATGTGGCTTTTTTCTTCTTGCTGCGCACTAGCTGAATTTTCTAGGTTCACATCTGGAACGTCGTCAATCACTTCTGATAGAGAAGACCGACTGGAATTGCTGCTCTTCTCATCAACTACCTCACTTCTCAAATGTGTTTCCCCTATATTGAATTCCTCTTGAATTGCAGCCTCCTCTGTTTCATAACAGAGTTCTGTCTCAGAAGTATTTTCCTCCCCACCCAGTACTATTTCGGCCTCTTCGCGGTAAACATTGCTCTGAGTTGCTGACATAATCTCTGGAGAGTCAACCTCGCCAGAGGATTGGCTGCCACTTTCAACACGACCAGAAGCATGATCTATGGTAGATACTGATTCTGCATCTTGAGTCAAGTCTTGTTCACTAGACATCCTTTCTTGTTCAGTTGAACTCACTGATTCAGTTTCAAGAACAGAACTCAATTTTGAATCACTTGCTTCACTTTGTTGCATCAAGAACGAGGAATGGCTCGTTCCCTCGGAAGCCATTTGCACCGACTCGAAGACGGGTTTCCAATAGATATCTTCTCTCTCATGATTAGTCATTCTTAAGACAGATGGTCCCAAACTGAAACTTTCGTGCCTGCGGAAAAATGTATCTTTCTGATTAAACAGAGGGAACTCTTCTTTAGGAGTGTCTCCTTTTGGGACAGCTTTTTCTTCATTTGGATCAAAAGGAGTATCAAAAGGATTCTTTCTAAGATGCAAAATAGATGGAGCTGATCCAGGAATTGGGGGTAGCCCTGAATCATCATAGGAATCATCAGGGAGATCAAATGGATTGCGTCTTGTTACAATGGGCAGAACGTTTGATGGAACTTCAGTACTTTCCAAGTCTATTAGATTCTTCTCAGTCATCTGCCTCCAAGCTCTTATTCTTGCAATGATATTCTCCAAACGTTGGTTTCTTTCTAGCTCTAAAGAACCCAAATCCATGAGACTCTTTTGGTCATCCTCTGTCCATCTTATTGCAGATTTACTCTCATCATCTATGCCACTTTCTTCTGCTTCATCTTCCTCGTAATCCGGCATCTCGGTGCCTTCATCTGATTCAACACTGCCATCATAAGACTTCTCATATTCAATCCCAGAACCACCAAGGGACGAATGAGTGGTTTGTGGACCTTCCATGTCTAGTAGTGGATGGAGCTCATCAAGCACTGGAATTATGTCAGCCATGGAAGCATCTGGTGAAGAGCTCTCAATATCATCAGACCCTAGCTCCGATGACTCCTCCCCCTCCTCCTCCTGAATAGCTTCATCATTTCTTGGACCACCTTGAGCTTTCAATTTCTCCTCATGAACTTCCTTCTCCATTTCCTCCTTTACTTGTTTCTCAAGTTGAACATTCAGAGAATTTTTATCAACCACAGGCACATTCAAAGAAAGTAAGCCATCGTTGTGATCATCCGTGTTAACTTTATCTTTCACCAAACTTTTTACTTCAATGCTCATCTCCTCTGTGATGCTTTTATATTCATTCCTCCGGAAAATAACAGCTTCACTCTCCGAAAATCCTTTTTGAAAGGATGAGATGTTATCAGGAAACTTCTTTTCTTTTTGAACTTCGGCTGAGTTGAATTGACCAAAAAACAGAAGGGTACCAAGCAGAACACCAGTGCAGACCAAAACAGGGGACATATATACCAAAATGGAAGCCAAAAAAGGAAACCTTCTGCACAGAAGAATCAAGAAACCCAGGAAACACACAAGACATGGATGACACAACACAAATCTGTAACACGCCCTGGTTAGAGAATTCAGCATATTCCTCATTCGGATTTCAATTTCCAATGCAGATACCATCTTCCTTCCTTTCCCTGATTCCGCCTATCTATAGATTTTATCCTCTAATTTAAATCTGTTTCGACGATACATTCGGAAGCAAAAACCAGCACAGACCCTTACGATCCACCAAAAACTGTTATAAAAAAAAACCACGGCATACGATGTAAGATGGAACTAACTTAAACAACGGAACAAGAGATATTGGGCGGAATCATAATGAACAATGCAACGCCTGAGAGCCGATATACATATATAGGAATGAATTGATTGCAGTAGACGAGATTGAGGAAGCCGAATAACACAGTGAAATGGGAATCCTCCGCTTTTCTATCTTTCTTCTGGCGTTACATCTTAAGGCTTATTATCATTGGCAACAAGAGCTGTAAGGAGCTGCATTTATCTGATCTTGTTTCATTTATATATATGGCATTGGCATGGTGGGATTTGATCGTTGGACTGTTGGAAATTAATATATATTATATATTATTATATTTATATTATATATTATTTTATTATATATATAAATATATCACCGGATGTGTCCCGCGTCATTATTTAAAGAGTTATGTTCAGAAGGTTGCGTCTGGTCATTGAACCCCTTAACAGCCTTGATGGGAGGTTATATAAGGGGAGGCCAGGGCTTAGAACAGATACGCACAAACGTTATTTGTTCAATCACGAATTTTCTGACGGAGTGACGGTGTTCGACAGTCCATCACTGTGTCAGATATTTCCGTTCAGAAGAATTCAAGAAAACTCAGAGGATACACTATGGCAAGAGGTACATAAGTCTTTCGCTGTGAAACTCTGAATCTGGATTTTTGTCCTCAGAGCAAGGTTTTATATCAGCCTGGTGTTTGGAATTACGTGATTATTGCGTTCACCGTTGCTTTGTGTTCTTCGTTGAATCTGTGCGCGAGTTTTTCAATGTTGTCATGGAACTGGGTTTATTTTCGTTGAGGATTTAGATTTAAGATTCCATATTTATCCGCTGAATCGATTGCTGAAGAAATTTTTTCCAAAATTTCGTGTGCGCACATATGCATACGAATCGGTTGTCTCTTTGAAACTGATATGTTGTTTATTTGAAAACGGTGATTTTCGCTCTTCTGTATTTGATTCTGGAAATTTGTTTTGGGATGGAATATATGCGTGCCTGTCTCAATGGATTGTTTCATCACTGTTTTTCGCCATTGAAATCGCTGTGTTCGAACTCTCTGTCGCCTGAAAACAAACTGGAAAATGGATGATTAAAACTTGTCTTTGCATGGGTTTTGGAAAGTATGTGAGTGTATAAATGTTTTCCTGGGAAGAGCCGTCGGTTTTCCTCCATTATCATCGCTGGAATCAATGGTTACTCGCCGGAGAGTTTCATTTTCGTTTTCAATTCAGAGGGATCTGTAATGTGTAGTTTTCCATTACTTCGAAATAAATTACTAGATACACAATGTTTGGCTATGATTACTGAGGAAAATGACGCCAGAAACAACGCTTTGGTTGCCGGAAAATGACTCATCGTCGCCGAAAATTTTTTCATCCATTGGATTGTCTTTTCCAATGATTTCGGTTGTTTTCCTTCATTGGATTATATTCCCAATGATTTCGGTTGGAAAGGACGAACAGAAAGGCATTAAAACCTCCAGAAACC
>JANTPZ010092846.1:0-13403 GCA_025593235.1 Vachellia pachyceras
CATAGCCTTTAGCGTATACGTTGGTAAAAAGTTCAGAAGGCTCAGGCATTGGACTCTCCTGGAAATCAGAAAAGACAACTATCAGACTAAACATCATACAGAGAATAACTAAAATGTGTTTTTCAACAAATATTTAAGAGTATAAACAATCAAAGACGTGATTTTCACCTTTGCTTGAGCTATAGCTTCATCAACTTGTTTTCTGACTTCTTTTTCAATGTCCTACAATAATAAAATGCATTCAGCATCATTAGCCTCATCAACATAAAAAGATTGACTAGATACTCCTGTTGAAATAAGTAATTCTTAGAATCTACAAGGAAGAAAAATTGTTGAAGCTACGAAAAACTGAGAAGCCAACTATCAAATATCAACATATCAATAAATAATGTGAAATCAATAGGATAACGCATTATTTATAAGCCATAAACAGTTGCCTAATACATTGTGCAAAGCAGGATGCTTGCAATCTAGTTATTCATAGAAAATTAAGGAAACTCAAATAATTGTTAGGGAAATAACAATCTAAATTATCTAGTACATAAAGATTATGGTTCAACAGTCCAGACGCCCAATGTCAAAATAAGGAATAGTTTTGTTTATAGGTTATGTCAGAGAAAAAATTTCAGGGGTATAATGACAAACATGAGGCTTAAAAGTGAATCATTTAACCAAAAACAAATGATGTATTTTTTCACACGTGAAAGGATCAAATAATCGAGGACAAAATTCAAACTAAATGTTAAATCACCTTTAGCTCCTTTTCACTAGCAATATCATGAGCTGTTAGCAGCTTTCTTACTCTCTCAATTGGATCACGCTCCTAAAAACATATTAGCCAAAGAAAGAGAGAGAAATGAATAAAGTGAATTCCTCATAATAGAAATAAGAGTATGCGTGATTCTGGAGTGATAATAAACCTGTCTCACGCCAGAAATCTCATCACGTGTGCGGTACGTGCTACCAGGATCAGACATGGAATGGCCATGGTACCTGTAGGTATCCATTTCAAGAATCTGAATGGAACAATTGAGATAGAGGACCTAATCAGAATCTGAATAATGAAGCTTCAATAATATAATTAGAACTGATAAATTACCAATAAAAATCAATTTTATGGCTATTGATGTAAAAGTACATACACATCATCTAGCCCTGCTGGAGGTTAGAGCAAAGCTATCAAAATGTGACTAAAACATAAACATTTTTTCTTTCTGTACTTAATGGGAAAATGATAGGACCCCTTCTGGAAACCTAGGAGAGTACATGATAAGGGAAAGACACATTTTGTTGGTCAGATCTGTGACTTGCTATTTTGGAGAAAGAATTAGAGAAATAGGTTGGCTATAGTGTGGCTGTAGTCAAACTCAATTGGAGGGTTAGTTTGGGGAGTGTGAAGGTCACTTTTTGGGTCTATTCATGTTCCACTCGGTTCAGCAAGAAGAAGAGTGGCTAATGGCTGAGGCCTTTGAAGTGGAGGGTCAATCCTCTTGAAAGATTGGCAAGCTTGTTATGTGTTTGTGTATATGTTCTTATATACTGCTGCGAGTGTCTGTATGTAACTGGAACCTTTTGTTTGTTGGTATCTGTGTGTAGTTCTCCAAGTGTAATCTTTGTTCCTCACTGTGTTAGTTCCACTTGTTTGTCTGACTGTGTAACAGAGTAGTCTTTTAACTCTGAATGTAATGAAGTTTTAGCTTTTAATTGTTTTAAAGTTGGTGATCAAGGGTCATAACAGAAAAGAACCAACATAAGCCCAAAATATGACGTGTAATACATTAGGAATACTTCTAACTGAATGAGTTACTTGGAGTAGATCAATTATCCAAGGCCACACAGCATTGAATCAATTTCCATCAAAATCTTTCGAAGGGAAAAGTGATATTGACACAGGTGCAAAATGCCCCACTTCTCAGAACATGTCATATGCTAATATTCTACCTTCTGACTTATTTTCTAAGAAGTACAGTGACACAAATCTTAATAAAATAAAAGTCATTATTTCCCAGAACATCTCATATGCTAATAGGCAAGAAATGTTCATTAAATAACAAACATCCAGGGAAGGACAAGAACACACATCACACACATCATCCCCAAGTCAATTGAATGTGCAGTGCTTGCATATAGCAAGCCAAGAAGAAGAATGAAAAGAATCATTCCAGGTCTACAAAGTTCAGTAGAAGATAACTATCATCCAATTAGTAATGTGAGTAATTATTAATCACTAATCTAGAAATGTAATGCCCCTTCTTTGGTTGGTGGGGGCAATAAAATCAAATGGGAAAGCCTCCTTGAGTAGAAAAACTAACCTACTTCAATATTTCATTGTACATCCCACACTGCTTAATCTCCATCAATATGCCCCCATGGTATGCTGACATCCCAGTGGGTACACTCTATAACACTTCACTTGACTTCCTCATCAGTCAAAACCCCTTGCAATTAGCAGTTTTCAGAAAGATCGACCACTAGCTGTTATGACCATGTAGAATTTGGAATCGGTTAGTTCAAAAGCACAGTCAGAACATGAGGTAGAAGCAAGGAGTGAGAGAAGGTTATTCTATAAGATGAGGAAAATGAAAAGGTAAAAGGGTGCGAAGAAAGTGTTGAAGATCCTCTCTATAATTCTTCCTCTCCTTCTAGTATTTCTTTCTTTTTTTTTTTATTCAGCAGGAGTGTTCTCATCTCCTTCAATCATATTACTATAATCTATAATACATGCTTCTAAATATGTCTATAGCTTTTTTTTTTTTTTTTGTAATCAGATTCAATTCAACAGTGATTTTTGTGCATTGTTTATGTGCCTGTGTAGACTAACATTACATTGGTGCTTCCCTTGGACACTGAAGTTGATGCCTCTGTATTTATGGATTTAGGAATTGTGGTGAAGCAATGCCACATCTTCCTCTCATTTGGATCATTTGACAATGTACATTGAAGCACTTAATGTTATGATCAAACAGCGTTTGGAGCCGATGAGTAGGAATGCACAACTGGCACAAGTAGAAGGCAAGACATCAAAGAAGTGTGGCATTTGTTAAAAGAATTGGAAGAAAAAGTGGAAAGGCAAGGAGTGAGAGAGGATATTCTATATAGGAGAAAAAGGGAAAGGTAAAAAGCTGTGAAGAAAGTGTCAAAAATCCTCTCTCTCACTCACACACACTCAATAGAATTCTACCTCTCCCTATAGTAATTAAACCCAATTTAATAACAGTTGATAGCCATTCAAGTGGGATGAGGAACTCTCTCCCAAAAGGTAGTTATAGAAGTGGGAAAACCAACCCACTAAGATACTCGTAGACACCAAATCAGTAAAAGTATGAAAACCAAAAGGGAAAGCATGAAATAAATCTATTAGGGAATGAGGTCAGTATCTAACTCTCAACTCTCTAATAGCCAAGGAGAATGTCCAGATTGTAAATGAATACTCTCAAAATTCCATGCTTTATTACACTAGCCAGTGGCCTATTTATAATTCCAGGATACAGAAATTCGAAATATCTAAATAGAAATTTGAATCTGAAATCACCACTAATATCTAGGTGCATATCCCAATTATTTGTTAATAATCTGAATATCTGAAAATAAACCTAAAATCAGAATATCCTAGACAACAAAAGGAAACAATAATGAACATAGTTGTCGGTGCCTAGATTCTCTCCGCTTTGTTCTTCCGCTTTATTACATAAGTTAGCCATTGTTTTGGGGGTCTCATTAGATACCTAAAAAGTATCTCATGCTGCTCATTGTGGAACTTAGGCATTTAATACTATATTGGTCTCCACCAGTTGGTCAAACCAAAAGAACCTTTAAAGTGCAAGCACAGAGAGAGAGAGAGAGAGAGAGAGAGAGAGAGGAGGTAGGGATGGAGGGAGGGGGAAAAGAGGAGAAAGGAACTTTAAAGATATCTAATAGTAAATAATTTTACTCACAAGGGGCCCATTCTTCAAAGCATACTCTTTGGAAAATTTACAGGCCTGCTTCACAGCAAGGACATCCATGCCATCCACCTGTATAAAGCAAGAGAAGCTTAGAAGCACTACATTCAATCACATGCATATACGCATAACCAGGCATGCAAGCACATACACAATTTCACTTGAATTCAAATCCATACACTTGAAAACATGCATGCAGATATTCCTTATACAGATTGGTATACCACATACTAAAACTAGGCTAAAAATGCACATATTCATACACACAAATCAACTTAACAGTTCAGATGCATAAAGCCACCATAATCCTACGTATTTAAACACCAAAGTCTGGAAATGGTAATCGTAAAAAAAAGAACTCTGCAAAAGCATTAACAAAATAAAAAATGAACAGCAACGAAACACCAGCACCACCCATTCAAGACCTCAAGCACAATATTCAAAAGCTGGTCAGTGTCAATTTAATAATTTTCTACCTTCAGAATCAGAAGATAAGAGCAAACTTGAAGATACTAATTTTCAAACAAGAATAACAAAAAAAAGGTAATATAAAATATGATACAAATAAGCAAAACAAAAACAAAATCATACAATACGATACTGCAACTACCTATCTGTCCAATGTTCAGAATTAAGAGAAATTACAGCCAGGACAGTCCTGACAAAATACAATGCACAACTGTGAAAAAATTGAGAAAAAGCAATTTTACCAATCAGCAAATAGTAATCAAGAATAATGATTTGAAAACATTTCGCTGAACAGTTTAAAACTTTTTAATCCTCGATCAGAGGGTTTCTCTTTCTTCAGAAGTTGTATGAAAGAACTTGCCAATCATCTAAATTTTCTGTAACCAAGTAGATTGCCTTTCTCAGTCACCAAAAGTTATCATTTTAACATTGGTCAAATTGCTTTCTTGAAGATGGCATAACCATGCTCTAGATGGAAGTGATTAGCAAAACATGAACTTCTTTAATAAAAACCATAGAAAAAAATTGTAGCATAAAGATCACAAGCACACAGGTACCGAGAAAATTTAACGATGTAGCAAAGTTACACATGATTCATAATCTCATTCTAACCTTCAATCCAGGAACATAATCCCCACGCTTGTAGTAGGACGGACTCTTAGCAGCCCTCCACTCTGCAGTTCCCATTCCATCTGATAACCAAATTCCGTCAGATCAAATGCAGCCACAGATACGCAAAAATAACCAGAATTAAGTGAGCTGAACTAATTCATCTACTTACAATGATTGTTCTCGCACACTAATATTGCGGGTAGATCCCAGAGCGCTGCCATGTTAAGTGCCTCGAACAACTGTCCTTGATTTGCAGCTCCATCACCGTACAAAGCGAAGGTTACAGTCTCATCCTTGGAGTACTTCTGAGCAAAAGCTAGTCCACATCCAAGGGGTATTTGAGCTCCAACGATGCCGTGACCACCATAAAATCCAGCCTCCTTCTTATAGAAATGCATAGACCCACCCTTCCCTTTTGAGCAACCAGCCTGACGACCCATGAGCTCTGCGAATACTTCCAGTTGGGTTCCACCGCGACACAGGAACGTACAATGATCACGATAAGCTGTAATTATGCAATCCTTCTTCGTAATTCCAGCTTCCATACCCACAGCCACAGCTTCCTGACCATCATACAGGTGACAAAACCCTCTGATCAGCTTGGCCTTGTAGAGGGAATCAGCAGAGATCTCCATCCGTCGCATCGTCGCCATCCCGAGGAAAAACGACATGAGTTCCTTTGGGCTGGTCTCAACGGCGCGTGAGGGAGGATCGCACTTGTGGGCGGTGAACGGAAGGGAGGTCTCAATGGTGAGCGAGGTGGAGTCATCAGCAGAGGAAGAAAGTGAACGGCGGAAAGAAGAGGTAAACGATAAAGCGGCCGAAATGGGTTTCACGAGACTGGCTCGAGAAGACGAAGAAGAAGAAGCAAAGCGTGAGAGAGCCATATCGATCAGCTACAAACCCACACAGTGATTACGCAGACAATTCAACTTTCGAGAGAACGCAACTGAATTGAAATCCACAAAAAAGAGCACAGACCAAAAGGCGGTTCTTAGTTTGACGATAGGTAGGTCTGAGCAGAGCTCGAAGGGCCAAAGGAATCGAATCCAGAGACAACAATATGAGCTCAAAAATGGGAACTTTTCTTCGTCATTAACTCAAACAGATTTTTTAAAAAAAAAATTGTCTTTGAAAGCAATTTCTCTGTCGTTGGTTTCCCCCCTTCTTTCGCCCTGTCGTGTGAGATTGGAAAGTGGATGAGAGAAGTGAAACGGTTTTGCTTTGCATTATTTTATTGGCTTTTATTATTAAGATATTATCAATACTAAGGAGCTAGTTATTTCCTGGGATTGTTCGTCCGTTTGAGAATACGGTAGAGAAATACTTTTACGTAAGTATAAGGTAAATATGTTGAGGAGATTATTTCATTTTACAGAAAAACATTATTTAATGTGCATTTATCTTTTAAAAATGTTGTCGCAAACAAGCCCAATCGCAGCCAAATCTGGTCACCACAGTAACGTCAGAAATTTGTGTCGGATAAACTTGCCCCAACTTCATGATTTGGTACATCCGTATTACTCTGCTGTAATGTTGTAATGAATTAAACTAAAAAAATCAAGGAGATGGCAAAATTTGTTTTTGATCGCTTTAGATTACAAAATGACTTGGGGAAAGTGGCATATAAGTCTAATGGAAAACAATACATAATTAAAAAGTCTTTGAAATTTGGGACTCTTACTAAAGTGTTTATTATGACCTCAACGATACATTTTGTTCAGAAGACGGCAGAGTTTCACACTCATTTTGGGGATTGAGGAGGTGAAGTTGACGGACGGAGAAATCAAGCGTTCACCGTGATCTTCTCCAGAACATTATTCAAACCTCCTCTCCTCTTGATTTTGTGTAAAAAACTTGTTAGTATACAATGTTCATCTTCTCTTTTAGAGTTTAAACTTTGATAGAGTTTTTTCTCTCATATTGACTGAGCATTGAACCTCTGTTTCTGGGCAAAGGTTGTGGCTTGGGTTGACCTTTGGATGATTTAGTATAAAATAGGTAAATAATACAAAGCTTGTATTGAAATTGTACTTTATCTAGTCTTTAGTGTTATTATTGGATTTTCATTGTGGTTGGGTATAATAATGGGATATGCGTTTGGCAACGAATGTGTTGATTTTTTTGTCGTCAGGGATAAGTGACAATAGGTGAATGTGATGAAGGTTATTGTAATTAAACCTACTATCATGTGAATAAAAATGTGTTGTCAATAGGTGCATCGATAATTGTTAATATGTCTATTTCACTTGTTAATAAAAAAACATGTGCTGCATTTTATCAATTTTAATGGCCAGTATGTTGGGAAAGAATTTGTTTTGTTTCTTGGTAGAGAAGGTTATGCCTTTGCTCATCTTTGAATGATTGAGTATAATCGATGTAAGTAATACAAAATTTGTGTTGAACTTATGCCTTATTTATAGTCTTTAGCGTTGTTCTTAAGTTTTCATTGTTGTGTGTTTGGTAATGTATGTGTTGATGTTCTGTTCGTCAGGGATAAGTGGGAATAGGTGAATGTAATGAAAGTTGCTATGATTGAACCTACTGTCATACGAATAGAAATGTGTTGTAAATAAGTGCATTGGCAATTGTTAATATGCCTATTTCAATTGTTAATGAAAAGCGTGTGACCGTGTGTTGCATTTTATCAGTTTTTTGGTCATTACGTCAAGGAAGAATTTGTTTTGTTTCTTGACAGAGAAGGTTGTGACTTCGGCTCATCTTTGGATGATTGAGTATAAAATATGTAAGAATGCAAAGCTTGTTTTGAACTTGTGCTTTATTCAAAGTTTTTAGTGTTACCTTGGGTTTTCATTATGTTTGGGCATGATAATAGGATGTTGCTCTGTTTATATTTATCTGTTTGGTAATGGGTGGGTTGAGTGATGATTTAAGGAAAAAAAAAACATAGCTTCAATTAGAGTATAAGACACAATTTTAATCATAATATTTACCACTCTACTAATTTATGTTAGGCAATTCATAAAACACTATACAATATCATACAGTAAATCGGGATTACCTATAGTTGCTTACAAATTCATGAGAATTTTCTTGAAAATAAAATTTGAGCATATTTACTAGAATTATTCTTTCAACCCAAAACTTCTCAAAATTACACCCTTTGGAGCACATACTCTGACAAGTTCCTCACGATAGCCCAAAAGATGGCTTTACTTGCGCACATCAACAATATTTAATTTCTAATTATTTTTCAGAAAGTTTTTCAATATCCGCACATGCTGACTTGATTTCAGAAACAAGCTATTTAGTTTCAATGGTAAATAAAATTCCCAACCATGTAAGATTTCTTTCTTTCTTTCCTTTCCCTTTTCTTTTTTTACCAACTTATATAAGATTTCGTATCACGGTAAGGTCAAGAATGGGGAAAAAAAACAAGATCTACCAAAATTTTCACAAAAGAAACTGAAGTGCACAATAAAGCCTTCATAAAAACCCTCAAATGACCCAACAGATAAATTAAGTTATAGGCTCTTACAAATTTTAACCAACCTCTTACAGAAGGAGGGTTTTTCCCCCATAAACTACCATTGACAGTGCACCCATCAAGATGAAACTACCTGGCTACCCTGGCAATATACTGAACCATAATAGTAAAAAGGAGTGAAAAATAATTCCACCATTCTATCCTTTCTTTGAAGTGGTTAAAAGATGAGTGAGAAATTGACCTAATCAGCTAATCTGCGACTAGTTGAACTTCACAAAATAAGAATGGACCACAAACCCTATCGTTTAGAGGGTCTCTCATCGTCTCCTCCTCCATCGTCGTTGTCATCTGAATCATCTTTATCTGTCCTCTTTCGTTTCGATGGAACTTCATCAGCCTTCTCACCATCCTCATCATTATCTTCAACTTCATCTTCGTCCTCACCATTCTCTAGAGGCTCAAAATCACTGGATGCTTCCTCTTCCTCAGCCGTAACTACAGGACGAATGAGGTACTCTGTTCCCAAATCCTCCTACAAGTTTTATATGCACCAGAGGAATTAGACTTCAAATGAACCGAGACAGTGACAGCTGGCAATACAGCATTGAAGCGGCACAACAGATGTAACAACAAAATTATGGCACACTTCATCATCCCGTAGGGGTGATTAAATTAGATATAATGAGAAATTTTAAGACTCGCATTTTATGATATTTATTAATACCCAATCAAAAAGCATAAATATAATGAGTAAAAATTCTTCTACTATCAGTATCATATGCATTGCTTTCAAGTGAACATGTTTATTTATCAGATAATTAGTACAAGTAGTTGGCAAAAAAAAAGATGATTAGTATAAGAAAGAAAAGTGAATTAGATAGCCAATCAAATCAACCTACTGATAGGGGATCTGTAGAAAAATAAAAGCAAAGACTCACATGAACAGAGAATTTACTAGAATTGGGGATATCGCAAAGAACCAAGATATAAATTAGGGAAATGCATTAATTAACAGGTACTGGCCAAAGGTTCAAAAGAAAAGTGTCAGACAAATTAACTCTCTATGTCCCTCCACCCAACCAAATATCAAAAACTATGTGATGAGGGAATAAAGTCACAGCATATACAAAGCCCCTCCCATCACAAATGAGAGAAACTTAATGTATAGTATAATGCAACCCCTTTCCTAAAATTTAATCATAAAAAAAATGAAACACCAGCCACAACACAACATGATTTTGCAAGAGATTGTTGGCACAAATTGATGTCACTCCTAAATAACAGCCTATTGCTTACTCGAGTTCTCTGCCATTAGTCAGCTCAAGCTAAGCGGTAATACTGCAGGTAACATATCGCTCAAAGAGGTTCAACTCATCTGTACACAAAATTCAGTCAAGCTGAAGGGTCGGAAATTTTTTAAAACAAGTTGACATGTATTGATGGCATGAGATTACAAAGTGGAACCGAATTCGTGACCTCCTACTTACAGGAGAGGCAGGTTGGATCAGTGATGTTGTATTCAGACAAGCTTACTTACCAGAAATATTCTCCAACGGTTTTGTTGGCCTAAATCATATGATTCACCTAAAAGCCCACAGGGAATGCCTGATTATGAATTATCCACTCATTAAAGCATTTGAAGTTCTGAACTGTAGATGTGGACCAAAAACACAGATCCGTTCTCGGACTTCATAAAATATTTAAGCTTCTAGTAGGCACTGAAACTAGGGCAGATTGTCAAATGCTAAGCGCTTACCATCACACAAAAATTATGTGGCAACCACGGGAGCTGGGAAGCCTTTTCTTCACCCATCTAGTAGCATTGAAAGGTTTTCTAAAACTAACTACAAATTTGATGAGAGACGTTCAGACGTCATAATCAATTAAGCGGAAAGCAACTAAAGGTCCAACAGGTCCAACATCATTACATAACTGAATTTATCCTAAATTGTTAGAAGAATCTGAATATTGTGGACACGCCAATATCATCTTCCTAAATTAAATCAATTTTCTTTAACTTTATTTGGTATACAGCCAAGGCCAGATTCACTTGTTGGCCTGCCCTCTCATATTCTAAGAGAGGACTATGAAAGATGAAATCAAGGATATACATGGTGTGTGAAAATTGATTTTACGGATTTCGAGATAATTTTTATATTGGTTTTCGTACCCTAAGTAAAAAGTTTTCCCAAATAGTAGTAGTAATAATATTAAGTGAACAGTGAGCTTTTAAGGAAACGAGACATTTTATGATCTATGAATTAAGAAAAATGCATCAATCAAGAAAATTTAGATGAACTAAGCTGTACATAAACTCTCTTCATGATTACAGGAAAGGACATGGCAGAGAGAAGCTTAAAACCTTCCCACCCACCAGGAAGGGGAAATGCAGTGTAAAAGGGGGAAAAGAGAGAAGAGAAATTGAAAGGAGAGAAAAAGGAGGAGGAAGAATAGAAACGGTACGAACTGAGAGAAGAAAATAGTTATAATTCCAGATTTAGCCTAAGCTCCCAAATTGTTAACCGTTTTCAGAAGAAATTATGCACTGATAATGAAGCAAAATCTTATTCAAGTTACCTCTTCGTCTCCCTCATCCTCCTCCTCATCGTCGTCGTCGTCGGAATCGTCGGCATCACCGCCTTGCACGCCAGCCGCTTCTTTCTCGTCTTCTTCTTCATCATCCCCCTCACCGTCAGCAGCTTCATCATCGTCATCCTCATCCTCATCTTCATCTTCATCCCCGTCATCCTCCTCTTCCTCCTCATCGTCATCTTCGTCGTCCTCGTCCTCGTCTTCTTGCTCTTCATCCAACGCGTCATATTCCTCGCACTGTCGATTCAAAACCACTTCATCATTTTCCTCCACATGCTCCTTCAATTCCAAAGTAGACTTCATCTTCAGAATCAACAACTCAGAATGACAATTTCCTCAAGAAAATTCTTCAATTTTCTGGAAAAGCAAAATTTATCAAGAAAATCGAGGGCAGGGGAATAGTAGAGAGCAGACCAGGAAGATACAGCACCTTCTTCCCCAAGCGTTCCCTCAGGAGTTCGGAAAAACTGATCTCAGCCATTGAAAGTACGAATTCACACGGATCGATGACGTGTCGATGGATCAGACGGTCATCGTAGAAGTATGTGTATTTCAGAGTAGATAGTTGAGTGTCTGCCCTTGCGGCGCTCGGCTCTACTACTAGTAAAGCGGGTCAGCCTGCGGGTTGCGGGTTGGCCTGTTCGGGTTGGCGGGTTGGCCAGTGGTGGGTTGGAAAGTCTCATCCCGCAGTCCGTCAACCCGCTAACTTTTTATTTTTTTAAAAAAAATAAAAAATAAATTTTTTTTTCTTTTTTACCCAGTTTTTTCTTATAAGATTGTATATTTATGCTATTCTCTTTCAAATTCTATGAATAAGTGTTTAATAATTTCCTAAAAATAGATCTTAATATTACTTTTTCATTTGTAAAAAAATATTGGGATGAAAAAAATGTTAAAAAATACATAAAATATAATTTTTTTTAAAAAAAATAAAAATGTGGGTTAGGCGGGCTGGCCCGCCAACCCACGGGTTGAGGGTGACGGGCTGGCTTTTGCCAACCCGCAGTTCGCCAAATTTGACGGGCTGGAGGGTTGGGCCCGCGGGCCCAACCCGCATTACCACTACTACTCGGCTCGCCATACTGCGCTCACAGCTCGTCTCTATTTTCTAAAAAATAAAAAAATTAACTAAAATTATATTTTATATAATTTTTTAATATTAAACTTGTATATATTTATAGATTATTAGTATTTGGGTGTGATCTTAAAAATTAAATAATTTTTATAATAGAATATTAAAAATTGAGAAAAATAAATAATTAGATATTCTATTTTGTTCCTCATAGATGCAATAGTTTACGTTTGTTTCTTCACAAAATCATCTCTTCAATTTAATCTTTTAAGGAATTTTGAAAATTTTTTATATTTACAAAACTGCTACGTGAAACAGTTTTGAAAACAGGAAACCAGATCCAGCAATCCCTGGCTTGTTTGGTATGAATGAATTGGGTAGGGTGGATATGGAAATGGAATTCATTTTCATCATGGGGTCTGTTTGGTACATAGTTTTGACCATGGAATTGGCTTCCATGTGGAAGCCAATTCCATCAAAATCCTTGGAATTGAATTCCATGAGCTACCCTATGGAATTGGATAAAACTCTATGGAATTCCATTTTTAGCCTCCAGCAACGGTGACCTCCTGCAACTGTGACCCATGACGACGACCCCGACAACGACCCACGACGACGGCGACGCACAACTGTGAATCCAGCAACAGCGATTGCGAATCCACAACTACGACCCACGACGACCCCGACAACAAACCACGACGATGACCCCGACAAAGACCCACGACGACGACAACAACCCACGACGGCGACCCCACGACGACAACCCACGATGATTTCTTTTTGCTCCTTCGGTTTCGACGGTGACCCTAGGAGATGAGTTAAAGAATTAAAAAAATATTTTTTAATTTACAAGGGCTTTTAGGTCTTTTCATCTAAAAATTATGTCTCATTTCCATGATATACCAAACATACTTTTAAACCCCATTTCCATTTCCATTTCAATATCTATTTCCATTTCTATATCCATTTCCATATTCATCAAAATGAATTCTGCGTACCAAACGAGCCCCTAGGTTTCCATAAACTTTGTGCCAAGAAGATTCATATCATTCCATACCTTTATTTAGTAAATCTCGAAATGGAAAAATCACTTATGCATATGGTGAGAAAAAACTCTTTTTACATACTTTAAATTCCGTAAAATCACTTAAAATAAGTTAATTAAAATAATAGGCAATACCTCAGCTGCTTGTAGCATACCTTTTTGTTGTTGCCTTTGTTTGAGTTGTTGTTCATTATGGATGTTTTCCAGAGAACAACAAACGGACCA
>JANTPZ010092848.1:0-10178 GCA_025593235.1 Vachellia pachyceras
CTGATGAATGAGAGGTCGGTGAAGCGAAAGGGCTCGTCTTTGCGAGAAGGCCAAGAAGTCGAGAGCAATGATTCAGAGGATGCTTCTCTGAGCTTCTGAAGTGGCGGGGGAGCTGAAGAAGAAGACGAGGGGATAGAGTCCTCGAGGGTTTCAGCAAGCTCAAGGACAAATGGGTCAGAAGTGATAGCCTGGGAAGTGAGAGAAGACTGAACAGAGAAGGTGACTTTCGTTTTGCGATTGCCGATGATCTTACAAGCCGAAGTCGTAGATGGTGAGAATAAAATGACGGAGGGCTTGTATACCGGAGGCGAAAAGGCTGGAGGACTCATTGAAACCGGTGGAGCCAAGGCTAAAGCATTCATCGACGATGTTCAGCTGAGCTGAAAGCCTGAAACATACCAATTGCAACTCGATAGTCTCGCTCCCTGCTTTACCAGACGCCACGCTGACCTTTGACGACCAATAAGAGGCACGTTCTGCACTGGAATTAGCTATTGTATTGAGGTGTTTTTTTTGGGTACAACAGCGAGAGCAAAGCCGCTCAAAGACAAAAAGAAAAATTAAGAAGTAAGGTAAAAACCCAAAAGATCATAAGAGCACAGCTTCTGTAAGTGGGTCAGGTAAGAGTAGTAAACTGTGGAATAAGATATAGCTTCCTTAGCAAGGGCGTCCGCCACACGGTTCTGCTCCCTAGGAACATGACGAATAGAAACAATCCACTCCTTCTCGATGAGCATCCTGATACCTGCAAGAAGTAAATTAGCATTAGTGATATCGGATCTAGAATTAATCATGTCAACTAGAAATCTAGCATCAGATTTCAAGATGATCTTTTTGAACCCGCGATGAAAAGCCATCATAAGGCCTTTGTAAATAGCCCATTCCCCTGCAACTTGAGGATCACATTGACCCAAGGAATTAACAAAACCCATAATCCAAGAACCACAATGGTCCCTAAAGATGCCTCCACAACCAACCTTCTGAGACGAAAGATCAACAGCACCGTCAACATTGATTTTAATCCAACCAGCTTCAGGGGGAATCCAACGAGGAAGATGATTATCATCCAGCTCACTTCGCAACTGTAAGATGTCGTTAATATGAACATAGGACTTCCAAGAAGCTAAGATAGCACTGAAAGGATCAGGCGGTCTGATAAAATGCGTATCAAAAATGTCCTTGTTCCTCCATGTCCACAACAACCAACAAGCGACTCCCCAAAACAGATCCCAGTTAGAAATAAAGGACGATCCCAAATATTTGGACAAATTCATGGAAAACCAATCATGAAGGGAGCAAGAAAAGAAAGAAGATAACTGCGAAGGGAGAACAACTCTGATCCACAAGTCCCTAGCATAATGGCAATCCCGA
The DNA here is from genome assembly GCA_025593235.1 of Vachellia pachyceras. Lineage (NCBI taxonomy): Eukaryota > Viridiplantae > Streptophyta > Magnoliopsida > Fabales > Fabaceae > Vachellia > Vachellia pachyceras. The sequence goes on from JANTPZ010092848.1 coordinate 1,372, forward strand.
AGAACATGAAGAATGTCCTCATCTTCCCTGTGGCATAAAGGACGTAGAGGCGACACACTAGCCCATTCACTCCTCCAGGCATTAGTAGGGAGTCTGTTATGGAAGGTCTTCCATAGGAAGACTCTAATTCTCTCAGCCCCTTTCCACTTCCATATCTTCTTGAATATAGAACAATACATGTTAGGAGGACTAAACTCGATAGAAAAATAAGCACTCTTAACCGTAAAGTTTCCAGAAGTGGAAAGACCCCAAGCCATAAAGTCATGACCAGCCTCAGATCTAGGCGGCATCATCGCAATTAATCTGGATAACACTTCTCTGTTGACCAGACCATCAAGTTTGTCAAAATCCCATCTGCCATTGTCAACCCAATCAGCAACCTTGGAGGCTTCTTCTTGTTCAGAGAGAACTCTGCAACATAAGTCTTTGATAGATTTCCCAGGAATAAGCCAGACATCAGAAAAGAAATTCACCACATTCCCATCTCTCACTTGCCATTTAACACCATTCTCCACTAAATTCTGCTGGTCACAAATGAAACGCCATAACCCGGAGTCACCTGGTTGGGTATTAAAAAGGTTGTGATCACTTCTAAGCATATATTTCTGCTGCAAGATGTCAACCCATAAACTATGAGAGCCCATAAGGAGATTCCAAATCAATTTAGCTCCAAAAGCCCTGTTCATCGACTGCAACCTTCTAAGCCCGAGACCCCCAAGAGTTTTAGGAAGAGTAACAACCTCCTAGCGCACTGCATGAACAGCCCTTCTATTAGAATAACCCCATATGAAATTGCGTTGAATTTTTTCAACCTCATTACAAATGGTCGCAGGGATCTTAGCAACTTGCATATGGTAAAGAGGACAAGCGCTAAGCACCGATTTAGCCAGAGTGATTCTTCTTGCAATAGAAAGACAATTGGCTTTCCAAGCAGACAATTTGTATCTGACCCTGTCTACAATGTACTGGAACTTTTCAGTCGGTCTTCTCTTTCTAGATAAGGGAAAACCAAGATATCTCCCAATATCAGATGACATTTTCATGCCTGAAATATTTTGGATTTTCCTTCTCATAGGAGCAGTCACTCTCTTGGAGAAAAAAATCGAAGATTTCTCTTTATTGACCCTAGCTCCCGCAGCAGTGCAGAAAATATCAAGGCAAGACATGATAGCAGAGATTTGATTCTCCGAAGCTTCACCAAACAGAAGAAGATCATCTGCAAACATCAGATGAGTAATGGGAGGGCCATATCTACCAATGCGGAAAGGGTGCCACTGATTTGCATTAACAGCATCATTAATGATATGTGAAAGCTTATCCATGTAGAGGACAAACAGAAAAAGGGATATAGGATCCCCTTGATGAAGGCCCCTTTTGGGGAAAAAGAAATCAGAAAGACCTCCATTCCACAAAACATTGTAAGAAGCAGAAGAGATGCAATTCATAAGAAGATTTATAAAAGCCTCCTCTAAACCAATCTCTTGAAGAATGAGTTTCATGAAATTCCAATTAACCCTGTCATAGGCCTTTTCAAGGTCAATTTTGAGGGCCATAAAATCTTTCCTTCCCCTGGCTTTATTCATAGAATGCAAAATCTCCTGGCCAATAATAATATTATCTTGAATGTGCCGACCAGGAACAAAACCAGCTTGAAAGGGGGAAACTAAATCATTCATAATGCTCTTTAATCTCCTGGTGATGATTTTAGTGATGCATTTATAATAAACAGTGCACAGAGAAATAAGCCAAAAGTGTTCCACTCTATCAGGATTATCTCTTTTAGGAATAAGAGTGATTAGAGTTTTATTAGCCTCATTCAAATCCATATGACCCTCGAACACGGCCTTAACAAAATTACAAACAGATTCACCAACCGTGTTCCACTTCTTCTGGAAAAAGATAGGAGAGAAGCCATCCACCCCGGGGGCTTTAAACGGACCCATCTCAAAAATCGCCCTCTGGATTTCATCGTTGCTAGGAGGCCTGCCCATTTGCTTTAAAATGGAGTCATCAATAACGGGAAAACAAGTACCAGTATTCAAAGACGACAGATCACCATGATCATCCTGAAACAAATTTTGAAAGTGGGAAGTAACAAACTTTTTCAAGTCTTCATCATTGTGCACCCAATCACTATTGGCATCCTTTAAAGCCCGGATTTTATTGCGTCTTCTCCTAGCATTAGTTTTCAAATGGTAATATCTAGTGTTGCGATCTCCTTGAGAAATCCAATCTGTCCTATTTCTGGAACCACTTTATTTCTTCCAACCTGAGAATCTTCTCTAGCTCTTGCTGTAAATCCCTTTCCAAATTACATAAGAATATAGAGTGAATATAGAGTAAGGGTAAGAGGAAGAATTTTGAATGCCATTCAGGCGCGCCAAAATGTTATTCTTCCTTTTTTCAACCAACCCAAAAAATCTTTGTTCCAACCGGGAAGCTGCGCTTTCAGCTTCTCCATATTATAAGCGAGATCTCCATCTCCCTCCCAGTTCTCAGTAAGAAACTTTTGAAAATCATCATGTGTCATCCACATGGCCTCAAACCGGAAGGGACGATTCACATAGCCCTGACTGCTCAAACCCAAAGAAAGAACCATAGGGTTGTGATCAGAGAAATTGGTCCGGGGCAACACCTTGAGGAAACAGTCAGGTAAAACAGTTAAAAGAGAAGAATTAACCAGCGCCCTATTAAGACTTTCATATAATCTTGAAAAACCTGCAAGGGAAGGGCCTCTCCAAGTGAATCTAGGACCAAAGGCCCCCAAATCAGAGAGATTACAAGCCATAATTCTGTCATTGAAAGCATTCATACGGGCCAAATTAACCGTAGAACCTCCCACTCGTTCATTGGATCAGCTAATATTATTAAAATCACCTATAACAATCCAAGGCAAGTAAATATTGGTTGACATATCCTCAAGCCTGTCCCATAAAATTTGTCTAAAATTTGAATGAGGAATAGCATAAACAGCCGTAATCAAAAAATTGAGTACCCGCAAAGGAGCAAGGTGGATATGAGAGTTGTTGGCCCAAAAAAAAAAAGAGGATTTGAGAATTATACTTCTTGGGCCATGCTAACTGATGAGATTTTTCAGGCCCAAAATGAATTTTAATGGGCCTGGCAGTACAAGTGATCGGCTCGTTCCTCCATGCCAGCCAGTGTCTTTTAATATATCTGCCCTTAGGTTTATTTGGACCTCAGCCGTAGTTGTTTGGGCTTGAAATGACGAAGAAACCACCCCAGGAGGACTATGCCGAGTCCCCGAACCTCAAAACTTGGTCGTGGGGACCTTTTCAGATTTATGGAGGGAGCAAGGGTATCTATTACTAAAAAGTAGAAGATACTTACAGCGGGAGTGAGCATAATGGAAGGAACTAAGTACCTTGAACGTTAAGAGATATGCTCACATTTAGTGTCTAACAATACCTCCAAAAGTGATTGATTGTGAGAAGGAAGATTGAGCTTAACAAAAAAAACCGACGTAAAAGCCAATCTCCCTGGCATGTGATTTTTGGTTGAATCGCTCTCTCTTTGAATAAATTATGCATGGCAGAATTTGGCTGTTGTCTCTACTCATGTAAGAGGGGAGAAATTGAGGAGGAAGATGATGCGCATGGCTGACCAATATGCTTGGATTGTAGATAGTCAACGAAATCTGCGCACTGTGACTGGGAGACTTCCTGGTGTGTGTGTGTTAAAGTGATCTCATTCCGACAATTTGTCTGCACTCCTCCCCCTTCTTTTGTCCCTTGCCTGTCTCTGAATATAAAACGCAGTGCCACCTATTGAATTTATGATTCCTGGATTGATCAACATTAACATTAACTGACTGATGAACAGACATGTCTGTTCTAAGTTGGGAAGAGATTATTATTAAATACTGAGAAGGGAATGTGGAAAAGGGCAGTGTGTATCATGCGGTGTGAATAATGGGGGGAGACAAATAAGATAATGGGATGAAGCTGGGAACATGGTAACATGAGATTGGACAAGTCTCTTGTCTTTTGGGCTGTTTTGGCAAACACACTGTCTTGTCTATGCAGCTACTGTCCCATTCCCATTTTCCAACCTCCTCATCATCATGCTGCCATGGAACCATTTCCCACTTCCCTTTCCTTTTATCATGAATGAATGAATGAATTCTTCATCCCCTCCCTCCCAATACCATGAATAGAAATCCCATCCTCACTATTCTGGCATTTAACTTCATTCACTCCCACTCTGATTAGCTGCCCTGACTCAATCATGTGCGCACAAAATTAGCCGATTTTACTCACACTCGGCCAGCCCAAAATCATTGCATCTGGACAACAGCTCCATCCATCATGTATATGTCAACTCTAGGGGCTCATTCTTCCACACCAAAAGTGATATATTCGACGGCTTAACTTGACCGGTCAATTAATCAAATTCTCGTATGTTTGGGATCCTTTAGATTAGTGAATGATTTTTTTCATAATATTGAGGATAATTATGTTCAAAACCCTGAATATGAGTATATCTTCCAACGAAAATTTAAACTTTATTTGTCACAGTGTGAATGGTTAACCTTTGTGTCAAACCTTATCCCGTGATTGATCATAATTAAGCTGTGTACAGCAAAACCAGAAGTTGGGAGGCTGAATGTGCATGTAATCGCATGTAGGACAAAGTGATCATTATTGGGATTGGTGGGGTGAGAAGAGATTCGCAACAGTGAATCTTGCAACAACCGAATCCACAAAAAATACATCCCGTTAAGCATAAGACAAACATTGAGCGACAAATTAAAGGATAAGGTGGCCTTAAACTGTATGATCCCACGCTAATGTTATTTCATTATCTTAATTTTGCTCCTAATTAAGACCACCCTATCTTCTCTCTCTTCTCTATTCACACTTCGTTTTTACAACACTCAGGCTCAGCCGCGGAATCTTTGTTCCATAGCCCTCCATTCAAAAACAGGATGAGAACAACTATTATTGATCAATTACAACAAGACTTCATTTCAAACCTTAACGAATAGTATAATTCATAATTAAAAAGTAAAAGTAGACGTCATTCAACTTTTCTGCAAAGTTCAGCTGACGACACATGCAATTAATTTATGTATGAAGGAACTTTACACCTCGACCTCTCGCACATCCAAGATTTGCTATCTTGGATTGATCTCACTACATCACTCAGTTTTTTTTAGTTCTTTTCAAAGATAAGGATAGGATGTTGTGAAGATTTTTGAGTAATTAAAGACGAGCCGAATGGATGATGACATAAGAGAAACAGTAACGTGTATAATGAAGTCTGATCTTTTTGTTCTGGACAAATCACCAAACTAGTCTTACAGCATTTGAGTTTTATTAGTCTGGCTCCATCATTTTGTAAACTACATTCCTGATAATGTGAACACAATCGCCAAAATTGAGATAATGTTTAAAATCCGGTGTGAAAAAGCCAAAAATGGTACTGTACTTGCATCATCAAAACTCAATATATATATATAGGCAAAAGGAAAATAATGAATTTGACCCCTTTTGCCTTTCTTCGCATCTTAAAAAAAACAGTCCCAAACGGTTTCTATTCTCTCTCTTGGTTGCCTTGCCAAATATATATAACTTCACACAGACCAATCTCTGAAATCTGAACAGAGACCAACTGCTTTAGGATCCGCTGTTTATAATAAACAGCGAAAATATCTTTGATGTGCCAAGGTTAACAAAGTTAACATTTGTAGCAAGTATTGACTTTTTTTTTGGGCCAAAAAAAAAAGTCGTCGACCATTTTTCCCCTTAATAATAATATGTCTATGTTTCAATCAGCCTCTAGTGTATGACCATTCTATACAAAATCTTGTATATCAGTCTATCGCAGTATAAATTGCTGTACAATAACATTTCAGCTAGCACCATCATCACGAGGAGAAGTCATTTGCCTAGAAGAAAATTCAAGCACAGCTAAATGTCAATGTACAAAAAGAGAATCACAGGTATTCCTAAATCCCTTCACCGACCTTCAAATGCCCTCAATGAAAAGGAGGTAACAAACAGTAAGGCTGGCCTTTCCTTAAGTATCTGCCTCATGGTTATTAGTATTCATCTAAGTGACAGCTAATGAGTAGTTAAAGAACTGAAACAAAAACCCCACGTTTTTCTTAAAAATGGTTGTTGTGGAAATGACATAATATCATTTGAAAGCTCAGTCCACTGATCTTGCATATCAAACTAAACAAAACCCTGAATCTCTTTCTATGCTTTTCACAATAAAAAGGCAGGCAGCAGCAGGAGGTACCATCCACTATTTCACAAATCAGCAGTGGGGTTAGATTCATTAGCAAGTGTGTAGTAACAGCATAAATCACAGGAGAAAACTAATTTGCACAAGTAAGTCTTAAGGCAAGGGGCTTAGTTAAAATAATTGAATCATTGAGGACTTTAAAGAAGATGTTGCAGCAAGGAATAGGCCCTAGAAGCAGGAGTTGAGAGAGAGCTTTATTGCTTTTAGGATGAGGAATGAGAAGGAACTGGGAAGGAGTTAGGAGTATGAGATTAAAAGTTGAAAAAAAAAAAAAAGCCTGATGCGAGGACCCACTTTTAGGGGATTGGTCCCACAGTCCCACTTGATGACACAATCACTCTCAATTCTACACTCCAAACAAAGCTCCAAGTGTTTTGTCCGACTCATGATGATATGTCTCAAACTTCTCGCTTAGTGCCAACTCCTTCGAACCACCCCTTTTTACCTGTCATTTTCTTACACTAGCTTATAAATATCATTCTCATCATGCCATATGCAACTCCTTCCAGTTATTTTAATACCCCATTAGAGGAAAAATTACGGGAAAATCCCCCCAAATTCATTGTTCAAGAAGTCACTTGAAATTCGCTCAAGGACTGAGATATAATGTCTTGCAGCCGCGAGCAAGCCATTTAGAAACACAAAGTGGAAGATATTTGTATATCTTTCATAACTTTGATACATACTACATTTTACTCAGTTTCTATATTAATTCTAATCATTTTGGAAATAACATTACAATATCATGTTATCAAAAAATTTTATCCGCGCATGTTCAAAGCTAAAAGAATTCAAGTAAACACTTAGCTTGTGTTTACCAAGAGAGGATGAGAGAGAGTGGGAGGCTTGCTTCCAGGATTTGCACTGTGTTGGGAGGGGTCAAAGTTGAATTAAGTTTGTTTGAACTTTCAAAGTTGTTGAATTGTACTTTGATGAAACTGGAGGCGCCCAACAGAACACAGACTGCTCTGCTATTTTTTGTTTTTAATCTTGGATTCAAGGGCACGATGATGGAAGATGAACTCAGAATCTGAGTCGTTGTTCATTTGAAATCCGCCGGACTGGATCTTCGGCTATAACTAAACACGTATATATCAAATAACGGTCACAAATTACTTGAATTGGCGGGAACCCGAGGCTCTCTGCTCTGGTGTGAAACGGGTTTCTGATGGCCCTGGTGGGCCCATGAGCTTTAGAATTTTTGGTGCACTTCGAGACAGGTAACCTCAAACTTTCGGTGTAAGCATTTGTGGACTGCTGATTCCCTTCCCAATTCCCAAATTCTATAAATACACCTCAATGCCTCTCTGCTTTTACTCTACACTTTCTCCTCACTTCTACCTACCCACTCTTCTCTTCTCCTTCACCACTTTGTTTTTCTGGTTCTGTTGTTTACAATTTTTCTGGACATTCAACGCTTCGACTTGGTTCTTCGAAAAACACTTCTCATTTCTTTATTTTTCTTTCCCGGGATTAATTATTAAGGGGAGGGGTTGGGGTTCTGGGAGGTTGATACGATAGGAGACCACGAATTTATTTAATACGATGATTCTGGCATTCAACGGGTGCCGTCTGTGGAAATTTTACCTGACTTTTGATGAAAAAACTATTTTAGACAGAAGCTTCTATTTTTGGATTTTCCATATCTTCAATAGATATAGTCTGGAAACTTAGCGGGAATTTGCGTTATCCCCCTGCAGATCAAACTACTGTCAATTCTCTGCAAAAGCTTTGAGCTTTTCTGCGAGAATTTGATCTGTTTTCGTTTGTTTTTTCATTGTGAGTATTTCCTAGAAAGAAAGAAATTACAATGGGAGGTGCGTCACTGCCACCGGGTTTTCGGTTCCACCCGACTGATGAAGAACTGGTGGGATATTACCTGAAAAGAAAAGTGGAGGGGCTGGAAATTGAGCTTGAAGTTATCCCTGTGATTGATCTTTACAAATTTGATCCTTGGGAGTTACCTGGTAATCCTTGAATTCTCATTGTGATCATTCGCAATATGATATAGTAAAAAGAAACTCTTTTAATACCAGTGTGAAAACAGAGACTTTGAGCTATAGAAAGCGGGCAATTATTCGTTTTCTTTTCTGAACTTGTTTCGTGGGGTTAATTATTATCGATAACTTTTTCCTCGTAAAAAGCCGATTCCATGGGATTTTAATTCTTTAGTCAAGAATGGGAAAAAAAGCAATGCCACGACACGGCTTTTTTTCTTCTCTCTTCCTCGTATTAAGGGAATTTGAGACGTCTAAAATAAATCGTGAGTTGTGCGATGTATGTGCAGAGAAATCATTCCTTCCAAAGAGAGACATGGAATGGTTCTTCTTCTGTCCCAGGGATCGAAAGTATCCGAATGGATCAAAAACAAACAGAGCAACCAAAGCCGGATACTGGAAAGCCACCGGAAAAGACAGAAAGGTTGTGTGCCACTCTTCTCCTTCCTCTGTCACCGGTTACCGCAAGACTCTGGTTTTCTATTGTGGAAGAGCTCCTTTAGGTGATCGAACCAACTGGGTCATGCACGAGTATCG
>JANTPZ010092850.1:0-21395 GCA_025593235.1 Vachellia pachyceras
TATGCATATTCAAGTAAAGTTTATGTGTCACATGTTTAGATGTTCATACACATGCCATAAAGTCATGTATGCACATTCACTATGTTATGATTATGTGGTTTTGCTATTGGGATTCCCAATCTCATCCCCCACCCACTAACCATGTAGGTACAAGCTCAAGCAAGGGTAAGGAAAAGGTTCTTGAACCTTGAAGATGATGATGAATATGCTTGCTTGTTTTGTGTAAATATGCAAGATGTTATTTTTCTTTGAAGTTGTTATGGTTGTAATCCAACTACAACATGAAGAACATATGAATATGGGATGATGCATGCATGATCATGAGCTAAGAAGGCTAAAAAAAGATAAGAAACTAATCATGCATGTTAGAGTTAAGATCATGAACCAAAAGAGGTTTTGGTGAATTTTTAATAAAATGGGGTTTCAAAGCTAAAGGGGTTCTAAAGGCCCTGAAAAAGGAATCTGTTTCCAGTGGTTATTTAAAATAGCAAATGAGCTCCAAATGTTCTGAAATTTTCCAGTCAGAAACTACACATCCTAAGTTTTAAAATGATATAAAGTTTGCGAAATTTGGATGTGTATTTTGAGAGTTATGATTTTCCAAAGATTGAGATAAAATCTGGAAAACTGGAAAGAGCTATTTCGGACAGTCTGTGGTTTTTGAATAAACTGTATCAAATGGGAAAGAATTGGAACCCATGAGTATTTGTCCCCTGTAGTTCACTTAATAATAAAAATTTAGAAATTGGAATCACTCAGTTTTTTTTTTCTAGAATTAATTATGATTTTTCAAAGTTGGGCCAGAAAACTGGAAAATGGTACTGTGGACAGTACCAGCGTCATTTTCGTTTTGAAAATTTCTAGTTCACAATTTTGGACAAATTTTTGATATCTAAGGCCCAAGAGTGATTCATAAGTGATCTATAATAAGTAAATAGGGGAAAAATAGGAGATGTTACAGAAAGGTCACGGATTTGATCATGCTAATAATTATAACCATTAAGGCGTTAATGTCTGTTCCTTTAATTAAAAGAAACAATAATGTAATTAGGTAGAAGCCATGAGCCAACTCTCAACTTGAAGGGATTGAAGTTAAACAGCTTGCTTGTACGTACAATACTGAGAATCCGATTCCCATACCTTTCTCACAAAGAACTTGCTTCAAATTTTGTCCTTTTATCACAAAGAACTTGGTTAAGTTAAAAAAGGAGTGTAATAGTACATAAAGGAGGATATGCAATGTTTGGTTGTTGTCGAAATTTTGCAGTGTGTTTGGAGCAAAATGATGATGAAGAATACATGCATTGTTTTAGGGTTCTGCAGAGTGTCACAAAAGGAGTCACCTCACCTTGCTTGACTTTTTCTTGACCATTAATTGGCTGAATTCTTATCTCTTTAATTAGTAGCACTTTGATTTTCTGTCTTGACTCATAATTCCTATTCACATATGGATTTTAGTGCAAGTGAGAGATGACTTGTTTTTGCTTACCTGCAAGCATCCTTCTATTAAAAACAATTGAGTTAAGGTAGTGCCGGTAAAACGGGTTGGGCCCGCCAGCCCGCCAAAAGAGGCGAGCTGCGGGCTGGCAAAAGCCAGCCCGCCACCCTCAACCCGCGGGTTGGCGGGCCAGCCCGCCTAACCCGTTTTTATTTTTTTTGAAAAAAAATATATTTTATGTATTTTTTTACATTTTTTTCATCCTAATATTTTTTTACAAAGTGAAAAGTAATATTAAACTCTATTTTTAGAAAATTATTGAACACTTATTCATAGAATTTGAAAGAGAATATCATAAATATGCAATCTTATAGAAAAAAATTGGGTAAAAAAAGGAAAAAGAATTTATTTTTTATTTTTAAAAAAAAATAAAAAGGTTATCGGGTTGGCGGGCCGCGGGTTGGGAAATCCCAACCTGCCAACCCACGCGGGCTGGCCTGCTTTACTGGTGCTAAGTTAAGGTATAAATTTGATGCCGGAAATTTTCAATCAGAAGCAGTAGTGTTCCCCGGAAACTTTTTTGGACTCAAAGTTACTATAATTCGAGACAATATTACTTATGAGAAAAAACTTTCAAGGAAAAATTATACCTTAATAACTAAATACAATCATATTTAATGTATTGTCCAAGTGCTAAATATGAACATCCCTTCCAGCATAAATTTAAACATTAGTTTGCTAGTTGTCATATATATATATATATATATATATGATTCGAGGTAATTAATATTGCTTATGGAACAAACTTTCAAAGAAAATTTATACATTATTAACTGAATACAATCATATTTAAAGTATTATCTATGTGTTAAATGTGAACACCACTTCCAACATAAATTCAAACCTTAGTTTGCTAGTTGTCATATATATATATATATATATATGATACTTTCAAGTGAATTCTATTGGGTCAATTGCAGATTCAATCACCAAGCAAGCTTGAACCGGTTTGGCCTTTAACTTACGAATTTTTTGAGGAATTCCCTAACCATATATAGTAGTATATGGTATCAAATTGTTTGGCTACATGATGCATGACCCCATCTCTTATTAAGATGGATATGTTGCATATGAAGGCACACTAGTTGACTTGGATCTCAATTCATTTGTCTGTTTAGATATCAAACTATAACTCAAGGCATTGTCTAGTGGTACTATTTCTATATGATTTTTCTTGGCTTGAAGGATTCATTTGGATAGAGAAAATACTATGGAAAAGAAAATATTAGGAGGGAAAGGTTTTGGGGAAAAAATTATTTTTTATGTACTTTGACTTAAGGTTCAATTTTGCCAAGGGCATTTTCAATCCTCTCATTTTTAACACTGTTAATTTCATTAATAAATGACGTTGACATTCAAATTTTAGATGTGAACAAAATCACTACCAGAAAACAATGCCATTTAGCGACTGAAAAATTCATTGCTAAATGGTTATTTTCCATTATAAACTTTCATTTAGCGACGAAAAATATTAGCAACCCTCGATGAATTATTATTCTAATTACTATGGAGGAAGAGTTCATTTTGAGTGGTTATTACTATAATGATACTCTATGTTCTTCCTTATTTGGATCTCAAGTGGTCAACGAGTTTACATTATTAGGTTTTTAGAATAAGGAGTCATACACATATAAAGCATTAATTATTATATGTTTGTTAGTGTGAAGAAGTTTGATCAACCCATAACGGTGTTGAGGGAAAAAGTCTGAATTAGGGAGGGAAAATTAGAAGTCTCACATTAGATAAAACTGAATTAGAGAAAATGTATAATTAAAATAAAATTAACGTATATACTAAATTAACTAAATTAACTAACATGAGGAGATTAAATAAGTTAAATAAATGACTTAATTCTTACATATATTGCATGATTTCTTTGAAATACTTATGTGTATCATTGTAATATATATCAATTTACAAATCAAGCAAATTAATTCAAAGAGAAATGATAAATATAAAAACTTTAAAATAATCCATTTAACTTCATTAGTTTTATCAAATTAATCAATAAAAACATTAATACTCAATAGATCTTTTCCAATGGTTGGTACGATATAGCGTTGAACAGTGATATCATAATCAAAGTTAAGGTTCAACAAGGTACATGTATAAAGACGAATTCAATGCCTAAGTGGATGAACATGATATTGTGAGGAGGTTATCATTACGAGCAAGGGTGTGCAAAAAAATCTGGTGATTCGGTTAGAAGTGGTGCCATTTGATCTAGTCCAATTCAAATAAATAATATAATATAATCAAGTTGGAGTGGAATGAACTGATTGATCGGGTTGGATCCGATTCAGGATCAAGTACTTGGACTAGTTGGTTTAGTCTAATCCAGCCGGAGTTATTTTTACTTATTTATTTTTTAAAATTTTTATGTTAACAATGATACTTATTATTAAATGATGAATATCATCAACTTATACTTAAATTTAAATATTTTGGGTGTACTTTATATAATTTTAAGTTTTTTATAATTTTTTATTATTATATTAAGATTTTACCTTTTATAAAGGAGAAAAAAACAAAAATAAAATTCTAATTAGGTGCCTCAATTGTCTTAGACTAGTCCAGGTAACTTAGGCAGACCAATCCAATCCAATGCCAACTTCATATTGGTGCTGAACTGGTCTAGACCTCGAGTTTTCTTGTACAACCCAAGGTCTATACTAGATCAAATCTCAGGTTGGTTATCAACTCAATCTGATCCATATACAACCCTAATTACTAGAGTAAACTTGAAAAATAACATTTTCAGCTTTTCTCTCTATTTTCTACCTTTGATGTTTCCATCATTAGACCAAGTTTCAAAGGATGTGACTCAATATGTAAAAATATAAATAAATTTATACTCTTAAAATTTGATGTGAATGGTTTACCATTTTAAATATTTGTTATCTTTAATATTATAATAATATTTTCACATAGTATTAAATCTCAGTCATTAAAATCTGATCCAATGATGAAAACATTAGTGGGCAAATAGAGAGGTATGTTAATGGAGAGATTCTTCTTCTTATACACTCAACTATATGATTATTTTTTTTATTTAATCAAGGGTATCCTAAGAACCACTTTAATCTTGAGACTAATCCCTTTTGATGTTTAGAGCATAAATAATTTTCATCCGTCCTAATAAATATGCTGTCTAGAATTGAAATTTACGTTTTCCTCATGGAGATGATGTTACTTACCACTCCAATAATGGTAAGTTATAGAAGTTACAATTTTAGATAGAGCGTTTGAAAAAGTTAAACGCAAGTTCAACAGTGTTTTTCGATTAAACGAGATAATTTCCTTCACATATTTACCTCGATTTGCATAAAAGTTCTTCTTTTCCGCGTTCTCAAACAGGCATAGTAATCCCCAAAATATTGAACAAAATTTGTGATAGAAAAAGGGTATATAAATATATTGTGAAGCCCATTCATATTTGTGTGTCCACACTCTTAAAATTAAATGAGAAAGAAATAAAGGCAAGAGCTGGCAGATCTCTCTAATGGTTAACACTCGATCTCCTGGCTCCACATATGCAAGATAATCATTTTGCTGGGAAGCAGGGATAATAAAATTAAAGGGAAATTTATTAAGAGGTCCCAAATAAGGAACTTATATAATGAATGGTTCTAATTTTGAAAATATTTATCAAAAAGTTATATTGATAACAAGAGATCCTATACATTGACAACATCATGCACTGCATTGACAACACCTCATGTTGTCAATGGAACCTTGTGATAAATATTTTTAAAATTGGGACCATTCATTAAATAAGTTCCTTATTTGAGACCTCTCAATAAATTTCTCATAAAATTATATCCCTTGTCTTATTTTCTAAGGTTTGCTTTCTTACAAGGCTATTGTATGCTAACGCGTGTCTTTGGCTATAATTTATAAATTAAATTACATAATTGTTACTATAAATCACGTACTATAAACAAAATCATAGCACTGTGTTTCCTTGTCCCAATGATGGAAGCTTGAAACTTGAAAAGACAGAATAATTAAGCATAAACACGCCATAATTAATGCAATCACTTTTAGTAACAGTTTTCCTTACCATGTGAATAATGTTAAGTTTGAGATAAGATGACATTTAGTACCTTACAATACCTTAAATAGAGTTGCCTCCAATGATGAAAGCTTGAAAATTAAAAGACAAAAAATACCCATGCTTAAAAAACGAGATAATCACTTTTTTCCCATCTGGTTCATTGCAGTTTTGCTCCGACTACATCTGGATTCGACCCATGTCAAGCACTTGGCTGAGGTGGATGATTCTTCCAACGGGAATTTCTACACACACTTGGGCTCGAACTTGACACTCGCTTAAGCGGAACAAAGTTGCTTAACACTTGGACTAAACCCCATTGGTTATTATCACTTTTTGTTATTGGTTGAAAGTTGAACAATTTCACAAAATGGGGGAATTGAATGGGATTTGTGAGGATGGTAGGAAGCCCATGAATTTAGGCAATTCAGTGTTTGTTCATATTCAAAGACTTTTGGCATTTCTTTTGCTTTAGCCCTCACAATATGGCTTTTTCATCATAATCAATAGTAACCAGCAACAGTTTGGTCCTCAGACATCATTTTCAGCTTTTATTTTCTCCAAATAAAAGTGTTGTTGAACGTGAGAGGGATAGTTTTGATGGATCATGTTGTTAGTTGGCATACTAAAATTAGCAAAGCATGTCTTGTCATGCACACATGATAAGAAAAGAACCCATCAAGTGTAATTGCTTCTTCCACCACACCATCTTTAATAATTTTTTTATTTTAATTAAATTTCTATGCATGTCTATGTACGTTAGCTATAAAGAGTTATCAGTCATTTAATATATAACATTAAGTCATCATACAAAAATGTTGTGTGGTGGTGTTTGAATCAGCTTCTTTTCGTAATGTCAATGGCCTTGTAGTCCAATTAAATGGTCGTTAATTAGTGCATGCCACCTTAACTTTTTTTTAAACAAAAACCTTATTTTCATAATGAGCTAAAAATAAGATAATAGAATCTAAACAGTTCAATGACAATTTCACAAAAATACGAAGGAGGAGAAAAGAAGAGATGCTCCAAAGTTTACGAGCATAACTTAATGATAATTTTCACAAAAAACAAAGAGGAGGGGAAGACAAATTTTTCTGAAATGGTTTAGCCAGCCAAAAAAAAGTATGAGAATTATATGGTAAATCCGGTACTTAATATAAGACATGATTGTCAAAGGGGTTGGTCCAAGTAGTGGACTGCATGGTTCACTTAAGCGAGATCTCGAATTTGAATTTTAACATATGCAGAAATTCTTATTGGAAGATTCACTCATCAAAACCAGGTGCTCAACGTTGGTCAGATCTGGATGTAATTGGAGCAAAGCTCTAATAAACGAGGTGGATAACCAAAAATATAAGACATGATTAATTTATTCGAGGATATGAAAGAAGTTAAATAAATTACTTTAAAGTGTTTATATTTATTATTTTTCTCTAAATAAATTTTCCTTACTTATAAATACAATTTAATAATGTATATAAGTATTTCACATGAATAATATAATATGTTATATAATTAAAGGACTTATTTAACTTTATTAATCAATTCATATTAGTCTACTTGATCTTATATTAAGGACTCTAAACAGTATTAGCATGGGTCATATGCATTGCAAGAGTCTAAAATATGAGTTATATTATTCATATTTCATAATCAATAGGAGGTTTGTTAAGCTTTTTCGTATTATATACTTCATTCTATCATTAATATTAGAGTTCATTGATGAGTTGGATTTGACTCTAAATTAAATATAAGACGTTAATCCATTTTATCTGCCAAATAGAGTAATATTGAGTATTTCAATTGATTCCACATATTAAGGGATTTCCATTCAAAGGTAATCATGATAAAAGATTATATTTTAGAAAAACAATACACTTTGTTACAAATAACTAATATAATTAGCTTTTTTAATGTACTCAAATTAATTATCTACAATGAGGGAGTGTGAATAGGTAAAGGGAAAAATCCTAAATAAATCCAATTAATATGCACAATTTCTAATTTAGGCCTACACTTTTATCAAATCCCTATTATGGTTTATAGGCCTTTATTTGATTTTTTGAATTTTGTGATTTTATCTATATACCCTATTCTTGTCTTTCTTTTTTGGCCTAACCCTTTTTTCCTTACTATTTTTTTGGACAAGACTTTTTCTCCTTACTCAATGTATTCCTTTAATTTCTTTATGGGTTAAACATTCTTTTGGTCACTATAATTTACCCTAATTTGAGTTTTGGCCATGAAGTTTAAAAGTGATGTTTTTGTCCCTTAAATTCACTCTGTCTAAAACTGTTAGTCCCTATGGCTTTAAAATGTCCATATGCATTTTGATCAATTTTGGTTTCGATCCTTGTACTTTGAAAAAAAAATTGGTTTTGATTCCTATATTTTGAAAAAAAAAAATTCATTTTCATCCCTAAACTTAACTCTATTAATTAACGCAGTTAAACATCTAAGTCCTTAAAACTGCAGGAATACATTAAACAGTCTTGTTAAGTCCTTTAATTAACAGAGTCAGTAACCAGTTATTAAGTCAAGGGGTGCAAACTATATTTAGTAGTGGGTTCAAAATAAGTATGACTTATTCTTAATATGTTTTGAGAAGAATTTGAGCAAAAATTTAGTTGATTCAAAATTAGCAAATGAGTGGGTGCAAAATAAATCACATAGTGCTAATACATATCTAATTTTCTGGAAGTCAGGAGGTGCGGCTACACCCACTGGGTGTAACCTATGTCCGCCTATGTCAGTGACACATAAGTAAAATTAATAATGTTAACATCAGATTTATGTCTTTTTAAAACTATAGGGATTAGTAGTTTTAGATATAGTGAATTTGATGGAATAAAATCACAACTTTTAAATTTTATAGACTAAAACTCAAATTAAAGTAAACTATAAGGATCAATAATAAGTTTTATTTTCTTGGAAAGTACGTGCTCAAGATAATTTTTTTTAGATGTAATAATTATTAAGATGTTCATATGATTTGTTGCTCATTTGTATATTAAAAACAACAAGATAAACAAAAACTGTATAAAAAGGTAAGAAATTCAGAACAACATATAAAAAAATTCAAAACAAAATAACAATCTACAGATTTTCATTCAAAACAATGTTTTTGTATATATAAACCTTTCATAGTAAATTTTTAACAAAAATTCTATATAAAATAGTAATTCAAGAGCTAGGTTAAAAAAATTATCACAATATACTCTCAATATTATTGAAAGTTAACTAAAAAAAATTAAAGTTAAGATCCTAATAATTCAAAGAGATATAGTTTTTGGCATCAGGTGGAGAGTTTTTAATAAAAAAAATTTCCATACGTAAATTAGTATTCGGGTCAACAAAAAAACCAATAGCAGCAACAACAATAATAATTGCTTTGCAGGTCCAAAATAGAAGGGAAAACCTCAAAATGAGATGTTAAAATTTATTGCATTGATTTCCATCATCAAATTTACTTTTTGTCCCTTTTTGTTTAATATATCATATGAAATAAGATCAATCATACCATTGTTCTTTCATACATGTTTCCATGTACGTGCGTGTTATTTTTATATTAATCAATTTATGGGCAACCAAAGTAAATAAGCATTATTTTATTATTTATATGTAATAAATTAATTTTTTAAATAATACTTTTTAAAAGATACTCCATTTTTTAAACTATACAACTTAACAAAGGTCTATCTAGTTGTTGAAGAATTTGCTCATAACTCATAAGATTATGACTTCAAATCCCATCATCAATTAGATGAATAATTATAAATAGGGTTTAGGGTGAGTGGGCACTAAATAATAGGGGTCTGTATAGATCAAGTTAGATCAGAATTGCATGGTTTGGTTTGGTATAAAACAAGTCATGAGAATAACATGAGGTCTGGTTTGACATACACTATACAAGATAACTCGAGATCTAATACTTTCAAACACCAGCTCGAAGTCGGTAAGATTGGACCGGTTAGCCTGGACCAGTCTAGAGACTTCAATGAATTTTTTTGGTTGTTTTCCCCATTTACAAGAGCCAAAACTTTAATCTGATAATAGAAAAATATGGAAATAACCTAGGTAAAAATAAGAAATTTAAAAAAATAAATAAAGAAATAACTTGGATCATACTGTGTTAAATTAACCCGATCCAAATTGAACCAAACTATTGTATTGTTTTTTAATTGACCGAATCATTTAGTTGGACCAAACCAAATTGAACAATCCAATTTTAGCACAGAAAAGGAGAAAGCAAAGAGGATTATGATCATGATGATGAAGGATGAGGAGGGAGACAAGTATCCTTGAAAAGAGAGAAGGGTACAAATGCGTTGTCGACATATGATTGGTTGACGCCCATCCCCGACTGACACCCCCATCGCATCTGATCTGAGCTCCCTTTCCCTTTTGTCTGCTTCCTTCTTCTGTCTCTCCCCTCCCCACTCTTCCTTTGATTCTCTCCCTTCACTTTTATTCTCAATCCTTTCTTAATAATATATTCCCCATTCTTTTGTACACAGTCCGTTAATTAAAATTTAATTTTTTAAATAATTAAAAAAGTAATTTATAATATATATTATAATTAAGTGATTTATTTAGCTTTTTTCAATCACCTTTAAAAATTTGATAAGTTTTTATATTAAGGATCGGAGGCAGTATAAAAATAAGTTGAATTTTGTTAAAGAAATTAAGGAAATGAAATACACTACTAAAAGTATTTATGTGTGAAATTACATGAATTATTAACTTACAAAACAGACAAGTTACTTTAGAAAAAAAATAAAAACATGAAATATTTTTAAATAATGCATGTAACTTCTTCAATCTTCTCAAAAAAATTCAACCAACTCTTATATTAAGAATAAGGCAAACATGGAATTGATAATATGAAATTAGGATCTTAAAGAATGGAACCTTATTCCTTTAGTATTGGGAGTGATGTCATTTTGCTCCCTAACATTAACAATATATTCTTTAAAAGGTATACAATGCGTTCAATTTAACATTTCTATTTGTTTGTCAAATACTTAAAAAAGTGATTTCATGTAAGTTGAAATAAAACTTTTCTCACATATTTATTGTAAATTATGTAAAATTATTTAAAAAATTAATCCAAACATCCTTTTAGACTTGTGTGTTTGGGTATTATTAAAAAACACTTTTTTTAAGGGTGAACCATGGTTTGAGAAAAAGTACCGGAAGACCCAACTTTTCGTCACAATCAATTTTTTCCACTGAAACCATGGTTTTGAAATAACTCACCCAAACACTAGCTTTAGGTCAGATTCTTACCACACGTGCCCACACCACAAACACACAATTTAGACATTAGATTAATAGGTTTCAAGTTTTAATTCCCTCAACAATGGGGTACTAGTCATTGTCATCGCAGCACCATTTGTTTACTTCGTTGGATTATGAAAAAATAATAATGAAAGGAAGAAAACTTGCTTCTATTTCAATTATACGTAACTTATTTGTAGAAGGACTTATGAAGAAGTAAGATTGATAATAAGTTAGATTGTAAAAGCGATTTGTGTTTGGGAAAGCGGTAGAAGAAGTGACTTATTTGTAAAAGTTTAAAATTTCAGCTTGCCGGTAGAAGTAATTTATTTCCACAAGTAACTTATTTTCATAAGCCTTGCCAAACATTGCAAAAAATGTGAACATCAACTTTTTTCCACTTTTGGCACTGTGCACTGTGCTTCTGGATGGGGAAAAGCGTTGCCAAACGGACTGATAAACTAGTGCCCATCATAAGGTTGGGAAAGTAGGCCAGCCAGAGGGTTGCGGGCCGACATACCTCAACCTACTCCTAGCGGGCTGCTATTCTAGTAGTGTGAACCTTGACCAAAAAAAAATTAAATATAAGTAAACAATTTTCCATTATGTAATTTTATCTAAAAAAATAACATTATCTTATTACATTTTTTATAATTTAATAATATATAAGTATTAATGTTTTATTATAATTTTAAATATAGTATTATAAAAAAATGATATGAAAAACTAAAATATGTTATACTATTTGAATATGTTAGGTGTTGTTTATCTTTGAAAAGAATTTCGTATTACCCTTTTTCTTATAAAAAATTTTGAGATAAAAAGGGTAAAAAATATATAATGTATTGTTTAATAATAATAATAATAAAGCGGGTTAGACAGGATGAGTTGGAAAGACCGCCCCTCAACGGGCTGAACCCGCCATCATTTTATACAGATCCAACATGCAATTAGGACTATTGATCGAATTGACTGGAAAATCAATGAACGAATCAAGATTTGTCTTATCTTTTACTTTGAACGGCCTATAATCTAACTTGGATTAGCCTGATTGGTATGGTCCCAACCCTATGGGTTGCACGGAATGAAAAATTGGTAGGAAAACCAAATATAATTCATATTATTTACTCAAGCTTTGACCCTGACACCACCAAATATAAATGTTGGGTTGCTCTTGCTCTTAAAATATAATACATAAAGTGAATATCTTTACATGAAATGAATTTAATATGATTTCTAATTTCTTTTGTATGATAGAGTTTAATTGAAAGTGTAATGCTTTTTTATTTATATATTACTTTTTCATGGTCAAATGATTATTAGTGTTTATTTTGAATAAATTATATTATTTTATTTGTAATTGGTTTAACTTCGGGTTGACTTCAATTATGCTACAAACCCTTAAACCACAACTTTGACTAGATTAATAACATGTCTGGTTTTCATTTTCAGTTAAGTCGAAGGCATTAGTTTTTTTTAACTAAAGCATGTGTATCCTTCTGTTGAGGGGAATCCTATTCGAAGAACTGTCAATCACTAAATGAGGTCGAGATTAGAACATTATTTCATGACGTTATAAGGGACTATCCTTTTCTATTAGACCTAGTGTGTGTTTGGGAATCCGTTGAAAAAATGGAGTTTACGGATTTCGAAATAATTTTACGAATTTCAAGATGCTTTTTACAGATTTCGATATACTTTTTATAGATTTTGATATGCATTTTTGTCTTGACTTGCATTCATCTTTAGAAAAAAGTTTTCCCAAACAACATCTAACCCCATACAGAAATCATTACTTATCTTACAGCAAAATGGTTCAATCAGGCCCATAGTATGGCAATCTAGTATGCCCTGAACTTGCATTCCAGAGACCCAAAGCAGGCCATCAAAAGTTCAACGAAGGCCCATAACTGACAATCTATGAAACCCAAAACGTGCACATCAGAGGCCCAAGGTAGGCCCAGCTTGGTTCTTCTTCTTCTTCTTCTTCTTCTTCTTCTTGTTTTTTTTTTTTTGACATCTGCTGATGGAGTTGCATTTTATAATAAAACGGAAAAAATAGTAGGTGCAAGATAACTTCCAATAATTAAAAAATATTTTAATGGGACATCCTTACATAATTTATTTCTTAAAATATTAAGATAACGGTGTGCATAAAAAAGATTGCCCTTTTATAATTAACCTTATTTTTATTTCTGTCCAAGTTATTAAACATAGGGGGATTCAAGTATACTTAAATGGTCATATAGGTTTTTCCTTCTAGGTTTGTTGGAAATGAAACACATCCAATGGGATAAAAGCAATAAAGAACAATTAAATATGCGTGTCACTTTTTTTTTAATCAAAGAGACAGAGATACAGAGAATTTGAAGTTACAAGTGAGATTAAACCGACAATCTCTCACCCAAAAAACTTGCATGCCGTTATGCCTCAATGTCATAGGTTGAGTGTCTAACTTCGATGTAGGGAAGTCATCTAATTTTTTGGAGAAAAAATTAGTTGTGTATGTGGTGTTAAAATTGCAAGTCGTGACCTAAGGTTATCTTATACAAGAAAACTTTCAGGATGAAAATGTACCGTAATCCAATAACCTTTCTAGCAAAAATATTAAAATAAATAAATATTAACAAAGTATTCCTTCTTACAGTCCTCTAATAACTAAAGTAACAGTCATAAACACAAAAACAATCATTAAAAAAATAGAAGATGCAAACAATGTCATTTTGAATGCCATTTTTTTTAAAAAAAAATGCAACCCAATCAACCCTGCTACCCACCGAGTTAACCGATTTATACATGTACTTAGACTGACAACATGGCCAGATTCTATGCTGACCCGATTGAGTCAATCCGAGTTAGATAACCATGGCTCTGAACCAGACACTAAAATACACAATTATAAATATTATAACAAGAAAAGAGAAAACAAGCTCATGTCACACCCCACCCCATAATGTGAAGTAGGGTAAAAAAATTGACGGTTTGTTATAATAGTTTATTAGAGCTTTATGGGCCTAAGGAAAGCTGTATTCAGTAAATGAGGCTGTTTGGGTTCAAACACAGCCTTGGTAACCTTCAAACTATAAGGCTTCCTTAAGGACTACATAATTCATCCGTTTGGGAACGTGGTAGAGAAGTACTTTTACGTAAGTCGAAGTGAATATGTGAAGGAGATTATCTCATTTTGCGGAAAAACATTGTTGAACGTGTGTTTGGACTTCGTATAATCATTGTCAAACACACCCAATAACAATCCACAAACCTATAAAAAACCGACACATCATCAAACACAATTCTCAATGATGACTTCCCATATCGTTTTGGGGCAAAATTTTCAAACACAAACAACAAGATGCGACTCTCCGACCAACCATGACCATGAAACATTGCTTTAACAACTCATGGTGCGTATTTAAAGAAAGCTACAATACAATTCGGAAACATGCATCAATCTGCCAAAATGAACGACTCATTTATCTATTTATGATAAACATGAACGTCAAGTAGTAATGTTACATGTCGATGCATAAGTTCGGGCAACTAACCAGGTTGCGTGCGCCGGGCTCATTAGGCATGATCAAGGGTGTTGGATAATATGTTTCTAGAAAATATTTGGACAAGTCACAATCACAGCAGCTGAGGTTTTGGCAATCTAAACAGTGTAAGTATGTCGCTCTTTGCAGTTTAAGGACATCCAAGTTTTCTCTGACTCTCTAGAAGCGGTTAACATTATACTCAGCTGCATCACGAAGTTGAAGCCATTCGTCACCTTCTTTATGGAAGTTGGAATGTGGAGTTATACCACAAGTCTAGAAAAAATTTGATGTGTACTGATATCTTATCAAAAGAAATTCATTCAAGAAGCTCTCAAATACACCTTCTTTGGCACACTCCATCAAGTTGCGGAAAACATCTCCTGTATAATCAGTCATTCATTTGGGGCATAATCCCCCAGTTGAACTAATCGATTTTCTTTTTGATGTACTTGCCTTTGTAATTAAAAAAAAAGTAATAATGCTTTTTTTAATGACAATCCAACAAATCTGAATGGAGTAAGGTGAAGTGTGGACTTGTATTTCTCAATAACAATTCTTCCAATATATAAAACTTAAAGAGTTAAAACTTTTGAGTAAGATTAAACAAATGCCGAAGCCATTTGAGCTGGTTTTAAATATAATAGTCAGAAAAAAAAGGTTTTATTTTAACCTTAAACCTAAGATATTTCAACTCAATTTATTTCACAAGTTTATAATTTTTTCAATATACTCGTATTGATTATACATAATAAGAGAGTTTCCACCAATTGATAATCACAATATTTAATGTGCATGATTATAAATGATATTATAGGGAAGATAACATACATTTGTTACAAATAACTAACTTGATTAATTTACTTAATATTTACACATTAGTTATTTAACTTTAATATTAAGGATAAAATATAAGAGGAGGATTAGTAAATCTACATATTTTTTTTAAATCGATGCACATCATCCTATTTACAAATAATGGATAGCAAAATGGGGAAACTAATGAAAAATATCCAACTGCAATATTTATTGAGCAAAGGTACTTCAGCACCTACGTTCTTGAGTGGGTGCAAACTCCTCTTTAGTTATGTGCAACATATCTTCAGTTATATACAAATGTCTTTGTTTTGTATATGTCGAGCTCTCTGTAAATGAGACCTCTTCCAGATAGATCTACATTTAACAGCACATGGATTGGAATAAAAGATATGATTAAAAGATTCATAATGAATTCTGTTTATTTTCTTTGAATATATATATATATATATTATATTTTTATTTATTTCTATGAATGAAAATATTGAAAAGACGAAGTTGCCAAATAAGATATTAGTTAAGATGATCAAATAAAGACAAGTGGTGCACCACAAGAAGTGCAGAGACTGATTGATACGTCAAGTACTTGTGGCCATTGTCAAATTGAGTTCATGCCTTGCTAGCTCATCAAACTTTACATATAAAATCAATTTATCGCTTATTTTATTTGAATCTCAAAGCATTTTTAGTAATGATTTAGAATGCGATCTATTATATTTAATTTATTTAATTAGCTATTTTTATAGTTTATATTTTACGGTTATGTTGCACAATGTTTTATGTTTAAGGGTTAAATTTCATTTGTAACACGGAAGTTTTTGCTCAGGACCACAAGAAGTGCACAGACTGATTGATATGTCAAGTACTTGTGGCCATTGTCAAATTGAGTTCATGCCTTGCTGTCTCATCAAACTTTATATATAAATATCGCTTATTTTATTTGAATCCCAAGCATTTTTAGTAATGATCTAGAATGCGATGTATTATGTTTAATTTATTTAATTAGCTATTTTTATTGTCATACCTTTTTATATTTTAGGGTTATGTTACGCAATGTTTTATGTTTAAGGGTTGAATTTCATTTTTACCCCGGAAGTTTTTGCTCATGAGCGCTTAGCACTCAATTTTTTTTGGATCCAATGTTAACCTAGAAGTTTTAAATATAAGCAATATCACTTGGAAGTTGAAAATATGACTAATGCTGCCCTTGACATTAAAGAATGATAACTAAAATTATTTGCATGGCATCTACATCTACATTTTGATTGTTGATAAACAATAGTTACCATTTGATTATGTTAATTTGGGGGGAAATTGCTCTATTTTTAAACTTCCTGGACAAAATAGCAACAAAAAACTTTGGGTGCTGAGCACTACTGAGTGAAAACTTCCAGGGTAAAAAATGAATCTTAACCCTATGCTTAATTTATTTAATCATATTTTTTAATAATCTTACCATCATATATTTTAGGGTTAAGTTATATACAACACTCTATAATATTTTTTAGTAGCACTTAGCGACGTATTCAGTACTCTTCAATTTTTTCACTAATATTCAATATTCTAAACTAATTTTGGTGCAATTTTTCTCAAAAAGTATTTGTTCTTGTATTTTTTATGAATTCAAAAAGTGTTAGAATGGGATTTGATCAAGAAGGGGTGAATTGGTAACTTTTTAAAAATTTTGTTAATACAGAGAATAAATGAAACGAAGTCACCCAAGGAGAGAGAACAAAGTAGAGAAGATGAACAAGGAGATTTATCTTGGTTCGATCATCTTGACCACGCCTAGTTCTTAGATCTCTTTTAAGATTTTCCAATTCACTAGCAACAATAATAGCTCTTCAAACCTTTACAATGGGAATCACATGCCCTCTCACAAATTGCACTAAAATAGAGACACCCTCCGTTATTCAACTCAGTCGAACTTACTCAAGATTCTCGAATCTTGAATTTCCCATTGAATCAACAAGTTTGGAAGAACTAATATATTCTCTCAAAAAGTGGATAGATAAACACCAAAACACTAATGCCAAAATGAATTTATGACAGAGGTAGATGAGCGAAGTAAATGCAGAAAGCGTTGTGTTCATGTCTCGCATCATCCACCTTGAATGCTCTCGTATTTATAGGTGAATGCCATTAATTAGCCGTTAGGAAGAGCCAAGTTTTCGTTACTCTCATCTGCAATCTCCAACGTCTTGCATTTAATGCTTCTGTGATGCCTAACGTTGAAGTTCTGCGAACGTTGAGCCCATGCCGGAGACATATTCGAAGGTGTCCATTCCTTATTAATAAGTCAAAGCATAAGGCATTTATGAGAGCAATTATAATTTAAATTAACAAAGCACGAAAGGGGAAATATCCGGTAGAAAGTTAAGTCAGTTGTTAGACTGAGCACGAAAAGGGAAAGATCTAGTAGAAAGTTAAGTCAGTTGTTCGATTGAGATACTGTCAGAAAAGGGCAATACTCGAGTTTCATTTTTAAAACTCAAATGTTGTTTGAAAACTATCTGTGAAAATCTTGAAGTCCATAAAGCAAAACTCGAGTTTTATATTCATAACTCAAGTTTCACAATACTTTTAGAATAACTCGAGTTTTTATTGAACATATTGTAAAGGCAAATATAAAAGCTTTTGTCTATAACTCGAGTTGTAATGCAAGTGTTACATCACTCGAGTTTTAATAACACAACTCAAATTTTTGTAAAGCATTTTAACATCAACACTTTTATTATAACTCGAATATGTTTGAAAGTTTTGAGACTTTCATCGATACTCGAGTTTTGAAACCTGAAACTCGAGTTTTACAAAATTTTTGTTTACAACTTGAGTTTACTTGGAAGTTTTTGAATTTTGAAAAACATTTTCATGCCAACATTCGAGTTTTCCCAACCAAAACTCAAGTTTTATTGAAAGCGTTGTGTTGTGAGCTTTGAAACTTACGCACGATACTCAAGTTTTGAGTATCAAGACTTGAGTTTTACAATATTTCTTCCATAACTCGAGTTTTCGTGAAAGTGTTGAGTTTAAAAATATATTTTAACTCTTGAAACTCAAGTTTTTGAATACATAACTCGAGTGTTACAACACTATTATTGAAACTCGAGTTTGTTTGAAAGTTGAGTTTCAAAAACATATTTTCAAGCATAAAACTTGAGTATTAAGAATCTAAAACTTGAGTGTTACAAAACTTCAATCAAAGCTTAAGTTTTCTTGTGAAAAACCATTTCAATACATGAACCAAGTTAAAAAACAGTTTCTAATCCTACAAAACATAGAAAACCGTTTTGTTATTATCAAAACATAGCATCCACAAAAAGTATTTTTCAATAGCAATAAACATCTTAAAATTTATGATACTGAATGCTATAAAAAAAATACTTAATGATGCTAAATACACCAAAAGTTAGTTCAGAATAATAATTACAACTAAAAAAGAAATACCTTAATACTTTAGATACCTTTAACAAGACTCATGTTTTGCTTATTAGGTTAGTCAAAATCTATCAAGAATCTCTTTATAGGTCCCTTCAAGGAAACCGGATAAGAAGAACAAGATATAAAATTAGGTTAGTTGAAATGATGTTTCATTTCTGTGATATGTGGTCAAGCTTGAAGCTTTAACAATAATAGAGTAACTATATCTCCGTACCACAATAGCCTTTTAACCCAGAAATTTTCTGATTAATGGTAGCCTAAAAAACAAAGAAAATAACCACACATAGTTCACAATGAAGGCAAGTTGACAATAAGCATCCAACGCAATTCTGATCGCAGTAAGAAGAGACTTCATATGTATGAAATACTATTCTGTTTTGTTTCTTTTTTGGAGTGACAAAATGCAGGCAAAGAGACTCAACGGTGGAGCCCGTAAGAACAGTCTATGATATGTCAAAGTCTAGTCTAGTGAGTGTGTTCAAGAATTAGAACCATTAATCTCTGATAGGCCTTAGCCTGATATGTCAAAATAGTAACAAGTGGTTACCAAATTTGAATTTTTTATTTTGCCTTTTTGCTTCAAAACTTGTGGTGGGTAACCAACACCGACTATAGGATCTTATCTTGATCTTTTATATTCACAAAAAAGAGTATTCCAAAAGCAATGGAAAACAAAATGAATGAGTATAGATAGATGAAGATCAACTACAATCAGTATAGCTAAAGAGATTTGGCAAAAAAAAAAAAAAAAACAGTATATACTATACAGCTGAAAAGAGATAAGACCTCTTCGGTTCAATGACACCCACCGTGTCTATCTCTTCCTAGTTAAACGAATTGTATGTAGATTACTTCTAAACCACATATATAGTCATAAGATTTATATATCACTTTCCTTTCAAATGTGTAATTGCAGAGGCTTTAAAATTATCAGAACATGATGATTTTTCTCAAATCTTGCTGAAGATATAGTCAACTAGAATCCGTGTTTTTTTGTAGTTGAACTCATTGTGGTATCTATGCAATTAGATTCCCATGAAGATGAAGGAGGGAAAAAAGAAACTGACCAGGTGATCTTAATGGAATTGTCATGTTCATCTTCCCTAAAGGCCTAGAGCTAACGTCAAGGTTGATCCATCACTGTTGGTAGCTGATGAATGACTACTCACGAGAGATTATCAACAAATTAAATTCACATTGAAAGCTTGATTTGTCAATGTAGTTTTTGGTTTTGTGAAATGAGCCAACTAGTTGGAAGCTTCAAACGTAATTTTAATTATTAACAGAAGGTGTTCCAATTCCAAGGCATGAAAAGTTGTAAGTAATAATTATCAATTAAAATATAAAATTTAAAGACTGAATAAATACTGATTTTCAACCAAAAATAAATACATACAGCCCATTTTTTAAATTCTGAGTAATATACAGACGCACCAAGTTTAGTAATAAGAAGTCATTGGTCCAATAGAAGGATCTTTAACTTAATTAAGTAATATATCAATCGAGTCAAGTTTCCATTGGAAAAGTGATATATGACATTGATGAACATTTCGAGGTATATATGTTGGTCCAGATGAATACATATCAATAGGAGATCGCTATCAAAAATTTGCATTGAAAACTCATTGTATCAATAGAGATGGATTTTGGAGATCGGGTCAACTAGTTGATATGTGACATGAAAAGGAGTTTTTACATAAAGTTCAGTATATGATGTTACCTATCCCCTAACTAATAGAAAAGAGTTAAATAATGGAATATTCACGATACTTTATTTATGTATTAGTGATGATATAGTATACTATAGATCACAGGTTCACATGACATTAACTGACAATAAAAAAGTTAATAAAATATCAGACTTATATTATAAAATGGAGGACTAGTTAATGAATCTCACTTATTTAATCTTAGTTTCGTCAAATGGACTATAAATAGTCGTGAGGGGTTTCCAATGCTTAGACACGACTGATTACAAATTAGCGGCTATTTATTAATAAACAATCACTAAGAGAGTCATTATTGAGTAATAATAATAAGGCTTTAAATCCTATAACAGATATTGCATATACCGGTTTCTACATGCTTTCCCCCATTCTTGGTGCTACCAAACAGGACTAAGTAGAACCAAAGAATGAGTGAAATTCTCTTTGGAAGGTTATGCTACATGATCATCTGAAAGGAATATATTTCAATTCCTACTAAGATACATATCACTATCAAAATTCCTGTTCAAAACTAGCCCCATTGCTACAGTTTGATCCTGAAAGCTATCCCATTGATACATGATTACAATAGGAGGTTTCTCTAGTCCTTAGGCATGTCAAAAATCTTTCACATGAACTAAACTTGATCCTATCAATAGAACAAAATCCTTCTAGGAAGGTGATATGTGACCTAAAGGGACATCATATGCAGAGTCTCTTTTGGTTCATAAGCAGGACACGTGTGTTCGTGCTAACACATCTCATGTTAAGATTCATTGCTCCGACACTTAGAGCTGGTATTGCCATATTATGTTCAAAGGGGGCCAAGTGATATATACATCTGACTAAAACCAGTACCTAAAAAGGAATAATTAATTAAAGTTGTGAATATTAAGTTTGCAATTTGCATGTGTAGTAGTTCTTCTTTAAGCTCTTTGCAGAGGAAAAGTCTCACTCCACCATAATTTCTTTTCTCTTTTGGTGGGTCTTCATGATAAACATCATCACTTCTGTATGATATGATGATTCTTCTGAAAATTTCCTTGAGAGAAAATTTTTAAGGTAGC
>JANTPZ010092851.1:0-13932 GCA_025593235.1 Vachellia pachyceras
ATATAAAAAATTTAATGATGTGATTTATGAATAAAAACAAATAAAACATTATCTATCTATCATATAAGTACAAAGTCCAAAGGAATAGTAATAATTTGAAAACTGTTATAAATATTAAATTATATGGATATCTATAACATGTTTGAACTCTTAACATTTTGTACCATATACTCCACATAATGAATAGTTTTAAAGGGTTTTTAATTGATAGCTAAAATGTTACATGTTATACACTTGGGAGGATTCATTTTATTATTTATTTTGTGTAACCTTTTTTCATTGAGGTTGCAAGCTTATAAATGGAAGTATTTGTAATACACATTGAACACATCTAAAAGGAGTAAGATCACGCCCTCTTTCTGCTCTCCAATTTTCTCTTATCTTGCTCCTTTCTCTCATCCCAAATCTCTATGGTATTTTCCTTTTACAGATATATATATATATATATATATATATATATTCAGCTGTAAGTTGAGTTAGAAATATGTGTGTTGATTTGCTTGAAAATACAGTAGTAATTTTTTTAACCAAAAAAAAAATACATGTAGCCCATTGGGCCGAGGAACACGTCCTAGGTGGCCAGCTCATATAGGGCAAGATCATCCATGTTCACTCGGTGAAGGTATTGGACACTCTCACCAAAGGGAGAGGGTTCAATACTGGGGAAGGTCACTTTGTTGTGACTCCAGTCGCGGCGCTTGGGGAGGCATCCTAGCTCCTAGGTGCTTAGGTAAACGCCTGAGGGTAATTAACGGCTCGCCATGCCCAACAATGGTATAACCTAAGAGAAAGGGAGATTTTGCCCTGCCCTTAACTTGTGGGTGAGCCCAACCCCATGCCTAAAATTTTTGTAAAATAAGAAAAACAAGATCATCCATGTTCTTAGACTGTATTTGGCATGATGGAATTAAACCCTAGAAATAGAAATGGAAATAGATTCTATACTTTAAGTCTCATAAATGGATCATGCAATTCAATTCGTGGAAGCAGTCTTCGTCTTCGACTTCAATGCGCTGATCCGCATCTCTGACTCCGTATTCAACTTCGATCTGCGAAAACGACGACAATGGCGACGAGACCCCTCAGGACTGACGGCTCCGTCTTGACTTCGTCTGCGCGACTGTGTTGAAATCCCCCAAAATTTCAGAGTATGTTTGC
This sequence comes from Vachellia pachyceras, assembly GCA_025593235.1. Taxonomy (NCBI): domain Eukaryota; kingdom Viridiplantae; phylum Streptophyta; class Magnoliopsida; order Fabales; family Fabaceae; genus Vachellia; species Vachellia pachyceras. The sequence goes on from JANTPZ010092851.1 coordinate 1,159, forward strand.
TGTAAATTTGGATCTGCTGAAAACCTTCACCTCCTTATAGTGTAGAGAGAGAGAGAGATTCAGCTATCCTTATTTTAAGTCCTAAAGAAGCGAGGATCCAAATTTATATCCATCTGTCACTCTATTTCAGCTATCTTTTCTATTTTATATCCCTCTATTTCACCCTCTTAAATATGAAATACTTGGAGGGATCCAAATTTAACTACTATGCAATGTTTCATCAAAATTTTTGAGAGGTCGGCATCGCCATGTTAATTCTGCTACTACCAGCAGAATCCTTCCATTGCTGAGTCACTGTTTTAATTGTCAGATGGATATAAAAGTTAATTGTCCTCGAAGCCATGCCAAATATCAATTTTTTTTTCCATCCAACTAGCTCTTTTCGGTCTCAATTGACTTCTAAGGCTTAGTAATGCTATCCCAAACAAGCCTCAAGTCCTCTGCTTTCTATTGTTGGGCAGAACAACCCACCCAAAAATAAAATATAGATTACTTGGTCGACAAATACTGCGAAACTGATCAAAATCCCCCACTAATATTGTATTCTCCTCATAAGGCATTTTTGGTGTTATAGCGGAGGTCTGCCTTTTTTATTTCCATCAGGCTTTAGTCTAAATCCACGAAAGTTAACAAATACACAAGCTAAATAAATTCATTGTCTCTTAATCTTTCCAATATCTCTTGGTCAGTTGAGAAGAACCAAATCTGTAACCAAGTCCATACAGTAACTAATTTTCAAGGACAAAAGGTATTACATAATTTACAGTTTTAAAAGCAAATTGTTAGTTTAGTTGAGGATAATTTATTGATTTAAGAGCATATTGTTAGTTTAGTTCAGGAAAATTCCTTGCTTTATGAGCATAATCAGAAATTATATCTAGGGTGACTTTAACTGTCCAGCTTCAATCTCAGTCTGAAACTTCCTTGCTGCAACACCAGATGTAGTAAATATTGAAGCACCATTTCCATACCTGTGGGAAAAGTCACCAGTATGAAATGAATATTTGTTCAACGGAAGATGATCGCAGAAAGAAGAAATTTTTTTAACATACTTGTTCCTGTTAACAATTTATGGCCTCTTCCAAACTATCAGCCTGGAAAGACAAAAGGAAAATCATTATATCAGCATTTTTCAATATAAAAGGCAGGAGAAAAAGATTAAAATAGCACCAAGTAATACAAGACAAATAAATAAATGGAAAAAAAATCTAACATAAAGGAGTATAAAGACAACACAGATGATAAACACACCTACATGAAAAGAAGAACTGGGCCAAAAATTTCCTCCTGCAAGAGTCATTATAGAGGTCGCCAAGTTTAAACTACTTATAAACTTAAAAGTTATTCATTTTTTGGACAGTTTAGGCTTTAAAGAAGATACCTTGTAGCACTCATGTTTGCACTGATCTCTGATAAGATGGTTGGGCCAATAAATATTGCCAGATTCATAGCCTGGAACCTACTTGCCATGCATGAGTGAACTGGTGAACAACCTTCATATTTTTTTGTTGAGTGAAGAAGACAATAATCGTCGAAATGATAGTCTAGAATAATGAAAAGACCATGCAAGAACTCGTATATAGCTTTTTTCAAATATCTCTGCATTAATGCATACTTCAATGTGCCATTACCTTTCCTTTCAGAAAGCTTCATTTTATAACATTTCAGGCTGTGAAAGAAGAGGAGTAGAATCAAGGAACAATGATAAAAAGCCATTTTATAACATCTCAGGCTGTGAAAGAAGAGGAGTGGAAGCAAGGAACAATGATAAAAAGCCATTTTATAACATCTCAGGCTGTGAAAGAAGAGGAGTGGAAGCAAGGAACAATGATAAAAACCCAACAAAAATCAGTTGTTTATAACCAAACCAAATAAATGGGGACAAGGCCATAAGGCATTTCTCCTTTATATCTACCACCAAACAAATGAATTAAAACACAATTAAAAGGACTTTTACCAGTTTGCCAGTTAAGGGATGAAATTCTATTTACTTGTATTAATCTTTTAGCTACTTGAGTTTCCAAATACTTCTGACAATGACAAAGATTGATGGTGTTATGCTTGTCACACAATGAAAAGTAAATGTGTAATAAACACAAGATACAAGTAGTCAAGGAATCAGAAGCTACCACTAAATGTCTTCCATCAAGCAGCAATCTGGCCCCACTTTCAACACCAGATTGAATTAATTTGTGTATGCGCTCCTTTGCCTGTGCAAGCAGTCATAATGTTACACAAAAAGCCAAAACTATACACATGATCAATGAGATGCATTTAGAAACCAGGCCAATAATGCTTACCTGAGAGTTTGTGATTAAGATGTTTAGTTTATTCTCCCCCGTTTAGAGCCAATTATCAAGATGTTTAGTTCAAAATTCAAATCCATTATGTGGATCGAGTACATTTAAAACCTCATACAAACCTGTTTGCTAATTACTGGAACAAGGTCTGCATCTCGATCAGTTCCAACACTTGTTTTGAGTGCACTGGCACGCTCCACTAATACAGATGCCCTGCGAAAAGATATTACGAAGACTGAAATCATGCCCAAGTTTCGGGCAGAGGCAAAATTCTTGCTTTAAAATTTGTAAGCAAGACTTAATAACAAGCGTAAGGTGCCGCTGAAGTTATAGTATGGAGTAACTTTTAAGAGAATAGGAAGCAAGGTACCATGGTTTTGATCCTCCAACAAAAACAACTGTGCTGAGAGCCATGCACCTTTGTCCCGCAGCACCAAAACCAGCAGCAACTAAAGCGTTCACAGTGGCATCCACATTTGCATCAGGCATGACAATTGCATGATTTTTTTTCTCCCATATTAGACTGAAAACAAGAGGTCATTAAGTTTCCAACCAAGGTTGATTTTATATCATATCATTTGTATGAATTAACAATCTATTGAAGGAGAAAAAATATCCAGTGATGAATTGCAATTACTTGAACACGCTTTCCTTTAGCAGATGCTCTTGAGTATACATGCATTCCAGCCTTAAATATAGAAAAGGATAATCAGATAAGCATATAATATACACAAGCCTTCTCATGAAAGGAGAATTTAAACAGGTTTTATGCTTAGATTAGTGAATAACATTTTAAATGTTCAAAGCGAAGTGCAAATTTTAAAACGTCATAATACTTTACATGCCGTCCCTTGCTTTTCCATCCACACAAAGAAGAGAACTAATGACATTTTCAAAAATTCCCCCTTTTTCCCTTGATCAAAATGGCACTTTAGTTTAGGATCATATAGAGGCATCATAAAAGAACTGGACCGGAATAATAAATTCATGAGATCACTTACAACATTTGAACCAACAAAAGATACAGCTTTGATGTCCTCATCATCACAAATAGCATTTACAATATCCTGGAACCAATTGGAAAGATGACAAAATTATCCAATCAAAATATGAAGAGTACAATGAGCGGCATTTAAGCATAATACAACTAGTTGTTGCCTATGGAATAATAATTTTAGAATTTGTTCATACAGTTTTCATCAAATACCCAGGTATGAAAGAATAATACATCGAGCTTCTCATTTAAATATGTAACTAGTTGCCTATGGGACTTGAGCTTTTGAGTTTAGAATATGTTAATAGAGTTTTCCTTCAAATACCCAAGGTGGGAAACAATAATTCACCCATCTTTTAGTTAAAATTCAGAACATCTTCATGTTGACATTAAAAAATCCAAGTAAGCCTGTGAGTACTTTCGTTGAAATGTATCGCAAGAAACAGGTCAAGAACAGAAGTTTCATGAATCAATGACAACATACATGGGTTCCATGAACAATATTTAAAACACCTTCAGGCAGACCCGCCTCCAATGCTAATTCTGCAAGCATTACGGCAGCACCTGAAAAGCACCAAAGTCATGATATAGGCATATAGCTTCCAATTACAGTAAGAAACCACGGATGATAAATCACAGAAGTGGATGTATGAATGCATGCTCGTATTACGACCAGTAGTGTGCCAGCAATCAACAGTCACCATTTCAGGATATAGGAAAAATATTCCATTATTAGATGAATAATTATGGCCACATCTATAATTGATACTGAAATAAACTAATATGGACTTCTCAGACAAACAGGAACATGGGAATCTCCCTCCAAACAAATTCATCACATATATGTTCAGCAATCAAATGTAAAAAGACAATGCATGGAAGGTAAGGAAAGTAGCCACCATTTATAGACAAATCCGTCCCATAGCTATTAGTATCTTTATTTCTCTTGCTGCAGTTATGTTTGGAAAACACCAAGAATAACAACAAAGCCTTTATCCCACTAAGTGAGGTCGGCTACATGGATCATATGATATCATTGTACTATATCGTAAACCATATCATTATTCCAATTATGCATCAATCATTTCAGCATTGAAAGTATCTAGAAATGAGTTAGACTAACCTCGATGAATAGCAAGCAGCAACATCTTGGTTCACTTGTTTCTTTTTTGGTAAAACGGGGAAGACGCCAGTCAGCTTTTATTTATATCAAACATTCTCTTTGTTACCCTCCACACCAAGTCCTGGATTCCAACAGGAGCATTATCATACAAGTTTAATTCATAACTAAGATTTATGCTCTGATTCGCCATTCCATCTGCTACTTTGTTACCCTCCCTGTATACATGTTGAAAGGTAAGTGTCCAGCTGGCCCTCATCTCATCAGCAATCAGTTGTTGGATTAGTCCACCACTGTCTCCTCCTTCAGCTCAGAGAGCATAGCTATGACTGCTTTTGAATCCCCTTCCACTACCAGTTGCGTTATTACCAATTCCTTTGCTACTCGAAGCCCCCACAACACACCCCACATCTCAGCATAATAGGCACTGCATACTCCAATATTCTTCATATATCCTCTTATCCATTCTCCATTCCAATCCCTTATTACTCCTCCACATCCTGCAGGGGTCCCCCTTTAGCTCCCCATCAAAATTCAACTTCATCCATCCTACAGGGGGCCTGTCCCATTATACCTCAACAACCCTCTTTTGGCGTGTTAAAGGGCTGTCCCTTTCCCCAAAATTTTCCAATTCCCATACATACCTCCTTCTGACCTCCCGTGGTGCAGTAGGTTCTACATATTCCTCCTCAAACAGACATTTGTTTCTCCAATGCCACTGCCACAAACACGTAACTGCAAACAGACATCTTGGTTCACTTCTGAAACTTCGTTAAGCTAATCGAAAATTAAAAAAATGTAATTAACTGATCTCTTCCTTTAATATCTGAAGAGGAAGTGTAAGACTGCGAACAAGCAATATTTTTTTTTTTTTTTGCCAACGTTAATCCACTTTTTTTTTATCATATCATTGATTGGGTCATTGGCACGATTCGCAGTTATTAATTTTCATTATTTAACACTCAATTAAAATTTCAGAACAAAAAACTTATTCTACGAACTCCAAAATACACATGCAAAGCGACATTATAAATTAATTCCTTGGTGTGAAATCAAATGAAAATCATAAATTGAAAGATATTATTACATAGGAGCTAAAAGCCATAGCAGTAATACATGAAATAAGAATAAGAATATCAACATATTAATATTGAATGTAAAATTTATATAAAACAAGATCTCTTGGGGAAGATGACCTGGAAAGAGGGACGAGTAGATGAGGATGAAGTTTTGCCATTTCAGCATTTTTTTATTGAGAAATTTAGTCTTAGATTTCAAATAAGTAAGTTATTTAAGGAATAATCCCATAGAGAAAAATATTAAATGAGAGGTTCCAATTGATAACATGAGGTCCTTGTATTGACAACATCATGCTCTGTGTTGACAACATCTCATGTTGTCAATGGGACCTCTTATTAAATATTTTTATCCATCGAACCATTCTTTAAATAACTTTTTATTTAAGATCTAAGACTAAATTTCCCTTCTTTATTTTGCTTTAATAAAGGCAATATATTATACTGTACATTATCTTATAATAGTAAATATTTCAAACATATTTTTTTTTTTGCTTTAGCAAAAAATATCAGAAAGGTATTCTTAGCTGCGGCCTGCGGGCAAAACGAACGGGCAAAAAAAAGTAATGCCTGCCCTCATCGCCCATTATCTGTCTGGCTTTGTTCCCTGCTCTAAAAGATCGCAGGGGAGTGCATTTGTGTTCCTCTACTCAAGATAAGGTAACTCTGCTACTATGCATTTCCGTATTACATCAAATTAGTCATATTCTTGACCGGTGATGTCGTCGAGCCCTTCCTTCGGAGCTGAAATCGCGGGGTTACTTGCTGCTTCGCGACGTTGCTCATTTTTGCTGCTCTTTTGGAGCAAGGTTCTCAATTTCCATCTTTCTCGGGGGAAATTTATAGTCAGTTCTCAACAAAAAAACATAATGAACAAAAAGTATTAAAGATTGACAAAATAATTATAAGGTCCCAGTAATAGCTCATCCGATTGTTATTGAAGGCGGGTGAAGTTGTTAATAATAACTGGACCAATTACTGTTGGGACTTGATGGTAATTTTACCAATTTTTGAAACCTTTTGTTAATTAATTCCACCTGATAGTAAATTTCCCTACAATTTTGCTAACAATGTCATATTACTGCAGCTCCGTACCATAGAAATAATATAATAGGCTTTCCCAATCATGGCTGAAAGACCTTGTGTTTGTAAAGTATAATAGGTATATGAAATAAGGTACATTTAGCAAGGTTCCATCGACCCATTATCCTTGAAAGATTCTGATGGTAGCAACGAGTGGCTGCTTAGCAAGGTGGATGAAGATTTTGATGCAAAATTCATTTAAAGATGATGAGCTGACTGTGTGATGTAGATAATGCTCCTAGAGCTAAGACTTGGAAGTCTTCCACTCAGTTTCCCACCCCAAAATGGAAACAGGAAACATTTACATCAGCTTCCTTTACTCTTGTGTATCTTGTTTATGACAAGGAAGCAAACATAGAAGAAATGAAGGAATAGGAATTTGAAGGCTTGGATTATTATATCATTTTTTTTTATGATGTTCTCTTTGATGATTTTTGTTGATGTCATTTGTCTGAGCGTTGAAATTTTATGTAGTTTATTCTGAATTTTTGGTGATCATTGATATCATGAGTTGTGCTTTAAATGACTCAATTTCCCCCTATACTTGTCATTCTACTTTTCCTCGATAGTTATTGTGTGTGTTTGTGAACCTTTATTGCAACAGTATGCCATGGCCAGTGCAATGAACAACTATAGTTTTGTCAGTGTCATTGCCCATGTCAGCACCCATGCGTTTTAGGTTCTTTCTTATAGTAGAATCATATCTTTACTTGTTGTGTTGTTTTGAAAGTAATGGAATGGTTCCTTGAGTTTTTAGATGTTGAAAGGAACATAACTATAAAGAAGTGCTTATATGTAAGGACAGGAGGGGTGAAGAGTGAGTGAACTTTTTATTAAGCTGAAGCGATATTGAATAAAATCATTTCACATATTCTTGTTATTGAGTTCGTCTTTAGCTATACTTACAATTAAAATTAATTTCGAAGTCATATAGGCATGTTCTATGATTTTTTTGTTGTTTCCTCATATTTATTTTATTGAAAGATGAAGCACTTTATGTTTGCATGTTGCTGTGTTCCGCAAGAACTACTTCTGGTATATTACATTCTGCTAACAAATAGGGAGTGGGAAATAAAGATTTTTTAAAAGAGCTTTTTTGATTGAGCTGCATGGTCAAAGCTTTTTAACTAACCAGTTTTCTAGAGCATCAGGAAAACCAAGTATGGAAGGGTTACTGAATTCTTTACTTAATCAAAATTGTTTAAAACCTGGTTTCACCCCAAAATTCAGTTGTACGTTGCCTCTGATTACCCAAGCTTGTCATTTCAATCTTAAAATTGAGCCACATCCCAGGAGAAGTGATTGCACATTTTTAGGTAGAGACATTGCCACTAGCTCCAGAAGAACTACTATTGCTGCATTTGATAGAGATGATGAACGTAAAGAATCAACTTTGGACTGGGAATCAGAGTTCATTGGGGAACTTAACCCATATGGTTACCAAGCTCCCAAGAAGAGGAAGAAAGAACAGAAATCAAAGTTGCTTGAAGAAACTGATGGAATGGATTGGTGTGTGAGAGCAAGACAGATTGCACTTAAATCAATTGAAGGTAGGGGCATGAGCATGCATTCGAAGATTTGATCACTGTTAAAAAGAAGAAGAAGAACAAGAAGAAACTGACAAAAAAGAAAATTGAGGATTTGGAAGATGATCTTGATTATAGTTCAGAGGAAGACTTGGTTTTACAAGCTAACCAACCTCTGGAAAATGTTAAGATTTGAAAGGTCAGTTAGTTTGATGGCTGATGGACTATTTGCAGAAAAGAAGGGAAAACAATGGAAGAGTTTGTCCATAGGCTGTCTCAGTTCTCTGGACCATCTGATCGTCGGAAAGAAATCAACTTGAACAGAGCAATTATAGAAGCACAGACTGCAGAAGTATTGGAGGTCACCTCTGAAACTATCATGGCAGTTGCAAAAGGCTTAAGTCCCTCAACACTATCTCCTTTGAATGTTGCTACTGCTCTTCATCGTATTGCTAAAAACATGGAGAAAGTTTCTATGATGAAATCTTGTAGACTGGCTTTTGCTTGACAAAGAGAGATGTCTATGCTTGTGAGTATTGCAATGACGGCATTGCCCGAGTGCTCTGCACAAGACATCTCATATATATCTTGGGCTTTGTCCAAAATTGGAGGCGAGTTGCTTTATTTTTCTGAAATGGATAGAATTGCAGAGGTTGCATTGACCAAGGTTGGAGAATTCAATTCTCAAAATGTTGCCAATATTGCTGGTGCTTTTGCTTCAATGAAACACTCTGCTTCTGATCTGTTCTTGGAATTATCTATAAGGGCTTCAGATTTAATTCATACATTCCAAGAGCAAGAACTTGCCCAGCTTTTGTGGGCCTTTGCATCTTTATATGAACCTGCTGACCCTATATTTGATTCTCTAGACGATGTGTTCCAGGATGAAAGCCAATTTAAATATTCTATGAGTGAAGAAGCATCAAATCGTTTTGAACAAAGCATCAGTGATACAAATCCTGGCTTGGATGAATCTCTTGCCTCTCCTGTACTGACCTTATCTAGGGACCAGCTTGGCAATATAGCTTGGTCCTATGCCGTCTTTGGACAGATGGATAGGAGGTTCTTCTCTCATGTTTGGAAAACTCTGAGTCATTATGAGGAGCAAAGGATTTCAGAACAATATAGGGAGGACGTGATGTTTGCTTATCAAGTTCGACTTGTTAATCAGTGCTTGAAGCTTGAATTCCCGCATCTTAAGCTATCTCTAAGCAGTGAACTTGACGGTAAAGTTGCTCGTGCTGGAAAAACTAAGAGATTTAATCAGAAAATGACTTCTTCGTTTCAGAAAGAGGTTGGACGTCTTCTTGTTGGCACCGACCTTGAATGGGTGAAAGAATATGTTGTGGATGCTTACTCTTTGGATGCTGTATTAATTGATAAGAAGCTTGCTCTGGAGATTGATGGCCCTACTCATTTCTCAAGAAATACTGGTAGAGGGTTTATTTCTGTAAAATAAAGTAGTACAAACATTTTTATAAATTGTACAACCTTCAATATTCTTATTGAACCAAAACTTCCCTCACTTGATGTCATTTTAATGTAATTTTTGTTTTCTTGATATAGGTGTGCCTCTAGGACATGTGGGATGAAACCCTTCTGGAGAATTTTCAAGAAAGCTAACAATGGGTTTCTCATCATCACCTAACGAAGCTTGTGGAGAATTTTCATTATGTGGTTGAAACTTGAAACGAAAGGTTTTAAGGTATTTGATGAATTCCCAGAGTGAGAGCTTTTGATTTACACAACACATGAATGTTCACAATATCTTCCAATATATATATATATATTTTTATAGGATTGGGGATACGATTTGGTGCATTTGGATTTGGATTTATTGATATAAATTTGAATTCTTTTGTGTTTACTTGATCACACACACACACAAGAAAACAATTCAAGATGCAGCTTCTCCAATTTACTTTTCAGTTTCAAACAGCTTCCCAGCCTTTAACTTGTACTAGATGAAGAGTCTTATAATTGCTTCAAGTCTAAAATGAATCTACTATTCATAATTATCAATGAGTGATATTGTTTCTTTATGAATTTTACAATATAATATCTACAAATCTTACTCCACTAGGTAGGGTCGGCCGACTACAACAATGGAAGATAATATTTAACTCTATTAATTATTAACAATCAAATCTTTAAATAAGTTGTTATCATCTGGTTCAATATAGTCTCTCCAATCAAATCTTTAAACGAAAGGGTCAAGAGTCTTGGGATTTTACTCTTGGACGATTGTCTGAAGAGGTAGGGAGCTTTCAACTTCTTTGGTAGCTTCGGCGTCCTTTTGTGCAACAACTTTGGACAAACCAAACATCTGAAACAATCCATAACCAGACAATATCATAAGACAGTACAAAGGGCAAAGCCAGAAAGGCTAAGCAGATATAAGAGAGTTTCTTTGAGGGAAAAAGTTTTCTACTAGAGTCAAACCTTTTGAATGGTTTTCTGAAAGCAAGTTTTGTGTTCATCCATAGAAGCATTGATAAACTCGTCAACATGATCATTCAAATCTTCCAAAAAAGTAGCTTGCTCATTCTTCTTCTTTCGACATGAGGGGACAGGTGAGGCTGTAGCAGCTGATGAAGTCTGCCTTTCGTTTTGGTTCTTCTCAGTATCCATGCCTCTTAATTAAAGACTCAATAACTGATACAAAAGTTATCCCAGCAATGCAATTATCATCAAGAAGTTGAGACAAATTTTTTCATTATCACACAGGGAAACATACCGTTTCCCATGAAAGAATTTTTATATCTAAAATACCCAAACAAAATGATAGGATTCTGAACCCATAAACTCTTATTAACGAAATATAAAGCGACTAGTATCTCACAAACCAATCAAACGGACAAACTTTATAAGGATGAATCAGGCACTAATCAAACTTTTTAGGAGAGCTCGCATCAGGACACAGGAAAATTAGTTCCGTGGAACGGACAGGAAAGTTGCAGAGAAGAAGTTGAACAGATGGAAAAACTTATTTGCATATGTTGGAAATTGAGATGGTTATATAGATTGACAGAGATAAATTATTTGCAAAGAAGAACATATTCACACAGACGAAATCAGCAAATTTTCCACTATTACGAAAATCATTGCTCACAAATGTAATAACCAAAGACAACAACTATAATCGCATCGGTAAAAGGTCGGATGACGAGATTCAGATGTATGAAAGACGAACCTTAGAAAGCAAAAATTTCCCCACCAACGCACACTATCGCACAGTTATTCAATTGCTTCGGTAACCGCTCTCACCTCCGACGCCGATTCCCTCTTCTCCCTCAAGTATCTGTCGACGGCGACGATCCTGCACTGAAACCCAAGTTCAATGGTCGTTCTCGCTCAAATATTGAGCCGGACCACCGATTAATGATGAATTTAGCATATTGTTTAATTGTGAAATTCTGGTCATTGAATTTCATTTTCCTTTTAAGAATTATTGGACCCGTTTAGCAAATTGCCATAAGCCACTTATAAGTGTTTATTTACATAAGCCGAGGTAAATATGTAGAGGAGATTGTCTCGTTTTGCGGAAAAGTACTGTTAAACGTGCTTATGAAAATAAGTCCATGGTTACCAAACAGGCCTATTATTATATAAACAATAACGCTAAATTTAATTTTCCTTATTATTGTTGAAAAAATTGTTGGGCTCCAATATAGCTATTAAATCTAATCATAATTGAGAGAATGTAATTTATCAAATATATTAAATGTAAGCATACATCATCTATTGAATTTCATGTAAAAATTATTAATCAAATTCTTAAAATAAGAATTAATTTATTTTTGAGGATACAAAATTTTAAATTTTTATAATCCCAAATTAAATCGCTGAATCAAATAAAGGTTTTAAAATAATAGTGAAAAGATGACATTATCCATGATTATTGAGGAAGGAGGATACAGCTACAAGGGCGTCACTATTCATATGAGTGAAAAAAAATTCATTTAGATGAATAACATGATTCATCCAGATGAAATTTTTTCATCCGCATAAGTAGTGTCTCCTAATAAAAATATTATTTATCTTAATGAAAACACTATTCATTTGAATAAATTTTTTCCATTGAGATGAATAGTGCTTTCTTCCTTCTAAAAAAAATAATTCATGGAAATCCTATTAAGTTCGTAGCCTTAATTTGAGAGTATGGAAATTCATTTTGAATAAATTTTTTAAATTTCAGAAGAATAGTGCTTTCTTCCTTTTAAAAATTAATTCATGGAAATCCTATTAAGTTCATCACCTTAATTTGAGATTAGGGAAATTCATAACCTAATTTATCATTTACAATTTTAATTTTTGTAATTCTTCCTGCTAATCATGCTGAAAGAGGGGGAGGGGGAATTGAAAATGGAAAAAAAAAAAAAATAACGCAACTGAATTATCTGGACGCATGACCAGAAATTGAAGTGGCTAACGGCTATGCATGGACTGAATCTTTGCCGATGAGGCTAACATTGCCGCTGGTGCAATTTCTACCTTCCTCAGCAACTGTTTCATCATCATCAAACCATATAAAGAGCTTGGTTTCAAAGGGTCTCTATGACCAGACGCTTCAGTTCTACAAAGAGCTTCATGTCCATGGCGGCTTCCACGCCATTTCGTCTGTTCTTCCATCAGTCGTAAAGGCGTGCTCTTCTGCACAGCGTCATGGTTTCGG
>JANTPZ010092852.1:0-13949 GCA_025593235.1 Vachellia pachyceras
GAAAAAACTGATAAATCTCTCTGAAATATGCTGAAACCCTAAGGTACTGATTTGGGATTTACTTAAGGCTCCGCTTGGATGAGAAGAAAAGTTGAGATGAGAGAAAATGGAAAGGAGAGAAAATATTCTCACCCATCCTACTTGGATGGGTGAGAGAAAAAGAGAGGGAAAAAAATGTACAAATGGTTTAATGACTAAAATATTCTTAGATAAAAATCTTTTAATAAATAGTAACAAGTAAAGTATCCTTAAAATATATAATGTATAATATCAAATTAAATATGATAATGAAAAAATTATATTAACATTAATATCATTAAATAATTCAAAATCAAATTATTTATTAAAGATATCTTTTCATGTTATTATATTTCAAACCAAAATAACTTAGATAAGAATATATCATATTTTTTAAGGTTGTGTGTTTTTATTAAGCAATTAAAAAATAAATTAGATATTAGAATATATCTTAAGTCTTATTCTTTTAAAAAAAGAAAGTCATAGTCACAATTTTAAAAAAGTTATATGTTAAACTTAATTAGTTAAAATGAAAAAGTAATAAAATAGCATGTGGGTAGATAAGGAAATGTGTTTTCTCTCAATTTTCTCTCGATTCTTATCATGTTATACTACCAAAAAACTCTTGTGCGCTACAGAGAAACTCTCATTCGACACAAAATTTGTTATGGGATGTGATGTGACTCTTTGTGGCTGTGAAGCATCCTTATGCTGCATGAGTGAAGGAGGCAACGCTACCTCATAACCATCTAAATGTTTGGAGGGCTCTCTGGTACGTTGACTGTGCATGGCTTGTCCATTATCGCCTTCTGTCTCATGAGCCATATACTACCTTCATTGTCATTCTCAGTCTATCGGGGTGCTCAAAAGTGTGTCCCTTAAAAGTGAGTCTTCTAAACTTACTAACCTTGATCCAACATCTTCTGTCTCCCATGTTGATTGAAATGTCTAACTTGAAGGGTATGTTTGACACATTTCCCTGAAAGGGAATCGTTGCTCATAGAACGTTACATCTCGTGAGACCATTATCTTCTTCCTTTCAATGTCAAACACTTGATAACCTTTCTGATCACTTGGGTAACCAATGAACACACACTTTCTCCCCCTTACCTCAAACTTATAAGTATTGGTTAGATCATGAGCATACACAAGGTATCTGAATACCCTTATGCCTTGTTTGGTAGGATGGAATTGGCCACATAGGAATGGAAATGGAGCCTAATTCCATCATATCAGCATGTTTGGTTGCATGGAATTGATTTCCATGTGGAACCCATTTTGAGCTATTTCCATCAAAATGGATTCCACTATAGGACCCATGGAATTGTGAAAAATTCCATGGAATTCAACCTTTGCCCCTCAATCTTCATCACCTCCGACGACCTCCCGGACTTGGACAAGGTTCGACACTGATCGCAGTAGACTGGTCTCCGACCTCCGGTGACCTCATCCTTATCGAAGATGTTGAGACAGACCACGAACGGCATCGAGTCTGGTCTCCGACTCAAAAAAGGATTTTTCATGTGAGCAGCTGAGGAAACAGTGTTAATGGTGGTGGGAGTAGTGCGTGCTTTGGAAGGGTCTGTTGGATAACTATTCTGCCATGACGATTAATAGATTAGCAGCGAGCGCTCCAACGACGATGAGCATCCTAGCAGCGGTGACAACAAGCATCCATGAACAGCAACATCAATGGAAAAATGTTAATAGTGAACAGTGACAGCGATGGAAAAGGTGAACAATGAAGGAGAGCATATTTTTTGTTATAAAAGAATTTCGGTCATTTTACATAAAAATTAAGATTCAATTCCAAGACATACCAAATGCAATTTTAAACTCCATATCCATATCAATTTTCATTTCCATATCTATCAAAATCATTCCCAACGTACCAAATGGGCCCTTAAATGCCCATTAATTGGCTTTCTTCTTGGTCAAGATCTCGTAGGGTATTTTATTGCAGGTTGCATTTGTGGGTAAACCTATTCATGATATGAACAGCACTCAGCACACATTCCCCCCAGAATTCCTTTGGTAAATTTGCTTGAATCCTTAAGGTACGTGTCATCTCTGTTAGATATGATTAGTTTTGATGATGTTAAATATAAAAGAGTAAAAAGTTTTTATAACCTTATGGACTTTCTGCTATATTTATGCATCCTTTTTTAAATGTGGTCAACTAACTCAATTTGAATGTTAAAATGTTTTAAATAGATGTTTCATCATCTTACTTTGAGATACCATTCATCTAAGCTTTATTTAGATGCTCAAAACTATTTCTTGAAGATGAAAATAGAGTTTAATGAGTTCTGGAGCTTCCTGAAGCAAATCGTGAAGTCAAAACTTTGTAGGATTTGGAATCAGTTTGATGTTTGTGAAACTGTGTTGAATTTGTCAAAAGAGTTTTGAAACTTGAGTCACGGTTTTTTCAAACTCAAGTTCTATAATTATTTTTCAAAACTAGATATTGAAACTGGAAGTTTTGAAAAGAAGTTTCGTGATCAAGTTCAAAAACTCGAGTCTTAAGGTTTTTAGAACTTGAAGTTCCATAATGTGTGTATAGAACTGGAAGTCAAAACTTGAGGTTCCAACTTCAAGTTTTCTCATCATGTTATAGAACTTGAGTTTCAGTTTTTCAGAACTGGAAATTTCACAAACTTGCTGTGAAAACTTGAGGTTTTGAATTCAATTTTTTCAAACATGTTATAGAATTCGAGTTTCAGTTTTTCAGAACTGGAAGTTTCACAGACTTACAGTGAAAACATGAAGTTTTGGATTCAAGTTTTTCAAACATGTTATAGAAATCGAGTTTCAGTTTTTCAGAACTGGAAGTTTCACAAACTTGTAGTGAAAACTTGAAGTTTTGGATTCAAGTTTTTCAAACATGTTATAGAACTCGAGTTTCAGTTTTCCAGAACTTGAAGTTTCACAATTGGACTTAAAAACTTGATATCAAAACCTGAAGTTTCAAATGAAAGTTTTTCAACTATATTTCAAAACTTCCATTGCACACTCGAGTCTCAATTGAAAGTTTTCCAAACCTCAAGTTCTGTTTATGAAAACTGGAAAATTTCACTATATGGCTTTTAAACTCAATGTTTCAGAACTCGAGTTGTGAGATGTTGAAAACTTGAGTTGCATTTTTTCTGACAGAACTTTTGACACAGCTACGCCTAACATCTATTAGAGCTTTCCATTTTTATGCTTGGACATTTTGAAATCTACCTGCTCTCATAAATATACTTTAGCTCTTTCATTAAAAAGCTCAAGTCATCTGAGGAATGAATCTGAGCTCCGCTGTCAACAGCTGAATAGCAGAAGTATTAATGACAGACGAACAAATACAGCACTGTGAGTAACGGTTACAAACTTCTCTCTAACGGCATTTAGACTCTGTGTAACGGCTATTAAATTTAGTATAGACTATAAAACAGAAGCTTTGAAGACAGAAGTGGTAGAGACAACGAAGAACGAACTTAATACGTTGTTATTCTCTATCAATACTTTCTGTCATTTTGTTCATTATTTCTGTGAGCTTCATTGTTTATCCTTCTACTCTTTCCAAAGATTGAATATTGATATTTCTCATTGTATTCTTGTGAAAAACTCAAAGTTGGAACCTTAAGTTTGTTGGGCTGAGTTGAGAAGGAAAAATAGAGTGTGTAGGACTCTGTTTTTATGAAAAGTCTGAGGGGGAGAGAGAATCCCTGTTGTAAAGGCTTGGTGGGCCGATTTGTGATTGGTTAGTGGATTGGAACTCTCAGAGGTGCTCTGAGGATTGGACGTAGGTCAAGTGAACCGAACCGGTATAAATCGCTCATATTCATATCTCTCTGCTTTATCGGTGACTTCATTTTAACTCTGTGTTTGTGATTTTAATTTTTAAATCTGACCAATTCACCCCCTCTTGGTCAAATCCTACACTAACAATCTCAACTATATACATGTGTTTGTACTCAACTACCCCATTCTGCTATGCAATATAGGCGCATGAAGTTTGAATCATTATCGCTTTATTATCACAATGCCTTAAGACCTCATAGGACTTGAATTCCATCCCATTATCAGTGCTAATCTGCTTGATCATCACGTCATATTGTGTTTTAGCCATATTTAAGAAGTTGATCAGGAGACTACGAACCTCGTGCTCAATTTTCATTAGGAAAACCAAAGTTGCTCTCTTAAAGTCATCAACTATCGTAAGAAAATATTGAGCCCCAATCAGTGAAGGAACTTTGTATGGCCCCCAGACATCACAATGTATGACATCAAAGCAAGACTTACTCTTAATTGAACTATCATCAAATGGCAATATGGTATGTTTTTCCTCAACTTAAATTAGTCAGCTTCATCTTTTCTCTTGACACATGACCCAACCTCAAGTGCCAAATTGTCGATCTCTCATATCCTCTAACCATCAGTGCCCTTTGACCACTTCCTTTCTTCTCAAGGATGTAGATGTCATCACAGTATTTCCCCATTCCAATCACACTGTTCGTGCGAAGGTCCAGAATTATGCAGAAGTCCTTGAGAAAAGTTACGAAAAAATCATCATCATGAGTAAGTCTTCCAACTAATAACATATTACACTTAAAGTATGGTATTTTAAGCACATCTTAAAGAAGCATCACATTCCTTAATCTTAAACTCCATTTGGGATTTTTACAGGTAAGTGATTATCATTTCTCTCGTTTAATAGAGGCTTATTTCATAAAATATATGCTCATTGGTTCCAGAATCTATTACCCATATTTTGTAAAATCAATAGCATGCTTACCTGTCATGTTGGCAACAAGCTATTTGTGTGAGTGGTTTTGATTTTCTGATTCACCATTCAAGGTTTACATGAGTTTCTCATACTTCTCACTATTAAGACCAGGTATTGGGCTTTCACTCACATTTGCATACGCTGCCTTTGGCCCAGTTCACTTCTTGTTCCACGAGCTTCATCTTTCTCTCCTATCTCTGCTCGACTTTCTCCAGTTTGGTGGATAAGCAATGATCTCGGAGCACTTGTCTTTAGTGTGCCCTTGTTTTTGGTAATGTCCACATCGAACTCTCCCTCTTTTCCCATCTCTTTGATTATCCATCAGCTTGCTCAACCCTAAGCTTCAAACCTGGAATGCCATGGCTTTAGTGTTCATCCTTTTCATGGTTGACATCTGTCTCTGTTTTTCATCTTTTGAAACCAGGTGGTATGTAGAATTCACATTCATCAGTGTCTTTTGTACTGAGGATGTGGGTTTTTATGGTTCCAAACTCTTCATTCAGACCTATAAGAAAATCATAAAGTTGATCTTTATCCTTTGCTTCTGCTATGAGTTTCCCGATGCCACATGTGTACCTTCCATATGAGCATTTGGGTGGAGGCTTAATGGACTGCTACTCAACCCAAGGGCCTTGAGTTTTGTATAGTAGAGTGCTACAGGTTTTTTCTTTTTTCTCAAGCATGCAATATCCTTTTGAAGTTCGTACAACCTTGGTGCACTACCCTTTCCAAAATGCTTTGATAAGTCAACCCAGGTCTCCCTACCGACTTTGCATAGTGTATGCTTTTTCGTACATTCTTTTCCATGGCGCTCTTGAGCCACCCCTTTACCATTGCATCATAGTGAATCCAAAGAGATAAATCATCAGAGTCTGCCACAGGTTAATTCAATGAGCCATCAACGAACCAACCTTGTTCTTGGCCAGGAGTGTGTTCGTCATGTCGTTTATCCACTAGAGTAATTGATTTCAGAGAGCAATTCACTCACGTATATCTCTATTAACTCTACCTTAAAATTCAATAACTTTCCAACTTTATTCCTATTTAAGATATATTATACCCTATCAATAACTCTACCACATTTCTATTTACTTTGAATTAATTATTTATTAATTGTAACCACCATTTTATAATTAAAATTAATTTTTTCATATTTAAATAATTAATTTGAATTAAAATATTTAAAATGCAATTTTTTAATTTTGACAAATTTTATTAGTAGTTTTTAGAACCACTACAAACGTTGATTGAGATAATTTTATCATAAATATGGTGGGTAATTTTGAATCATGAATAAACTACTAGCAGTTTTATAACCATTGCAAAATGTTTGCGGATAATTTCACCCTACCACTAAAAATTTGGCAACAAATTTAATTTTCATCAACAAAAATTAGTCATGGTTCTTTAACTTCTACTATATTTTGTTTTCTTTCAAATATTATATTTTAGTAGCAGTTGGAAGCCACTACAAATTTCACGATGAAGAATCCAAAATACTCTTTATTTTAATTAGTAGTATTTCATATCCACAACAAATATTTTCTTATCATTCCCGTGTTCTCCTTTGTTTGCAACAGTTTATCACAAATGTTGCAAATTTAATAGCGGGTTTGACTATGTGTGCATATTGGTTCTATAAAATGACTGCTAAACCACTTGCCATGGTGATTTTTGCACTAGTTTTTGGAATTGCTACTAGTTACACTTGTAGTGGTTAAAACCTCTACAATTGCATAAAATAACAACTACTTATATTGCCTTTTTTTAAGTGAATAAATGAATAGTAAAATTGTGCCCTCATCAAAAAAGTGATTTATAAATACGATCAAAAATTCCTTCTCTCTTTACCTTATAAAGAGGAATAGAATAGTATATTATATAAGGATATATAGCTTTAAAAAAAACATGAAAATTGAAGGTTGCCTTTCTATGAAGCTTCAAGCATCCGCATAGCACAAACTATCAGGTTTTGAATTTTGCTATATTAACAACATTAATTTTATATGTTTATAATGTCCTCTTATTCAGTAGAGAATGAGCATCAAAGCAATCATAAGGTTGCTATCATGTGACCTGAAAGTCATAGGTTCAAATTCCGAAAACAAACTCTCTGCCTGTGAGGATTAGGTAAG
Source organism: Vachellia pachyceras (assembly GCA_025593235.1). NCBI lineage: Eukaryota > Viridiplantae > Streptophyta > Magnoliopsida > Fabales > Fabaceae > Vachellia > Vachellia pachyceras. The sequence continues at coordinate 6,922 of JANTPZ010092852.1, forward strand.
ACTATGTACACCTATCCCTTTCCAGAGCCCCTAATAGGAGTTTTATGCCGTTAGCCTCCATTAAAAAGTCCTCTTATTTAGTATTATTTTCCTTATATTTTTCTTAGCTTTTGGGTGTTTACAGATATTTGCTGACCACACCAGTCCACTTGCAAGACTTAAAAATATAATCTTATTTGTATGGGAAAGAAAATAAATCAAGTCTTAAAATTCTGAATTACGGTCTCTGCCCTCAGGAATCTTCATAGCTTGATTTAGAAACAATATTATAACTTAGGTTTTCACTTTTCTGATGGACAAAGACTCGATAAAATCGCCATATTATTATCTCCATGTTGGGCGTTAATTCAGCATACTAAATCATCAGCATTAATAAACTATATATTGACAAAAAAATAAAATCATTAACAGTGAAAGAGAATCAGTGCTTCTAATTGTAAGAAAAGTTAAGTTCAAACCTTAATTAATTACAACTGGAAAGTTAAAGAAAAGTGAAGTTCAGTTGGATAATTGCTGATAAAACGAGAACTGAACTTCCCAAATCATCATCATCCTTTTTTTGCCAAAATTTTCCGCAATCCTTTAAAAAGTGTTTGGTTTCTGAAAATTTTTTGAACTGTTTATTTATTTCGTGAGCTATTACACACAGGAGCAATGATCCGTTGTGAAAATATTTAAATTGATATTACAAAATTAAAACTAAAGAGTATTTAATGATTTCTTCGGTATATGTGAAAAATATTTTTGATGCTTTTAATAAAACCGAGCAAACACTCCAACCGACCAGCCTCTATGCGATCGAGGAGGATGAACATTGCGACGATTAACTTTAATCTAATTTATTTTAATCCTTAACTGGTTTAAAATTTAAATTAATGGAAATGTTATCCTTAGCCTCTAACCGACCAGCTATATAAAAATAATGCTTCTTTTAAATGCCTCTCATGTTACATCCTCACGCAACTTCATGCATGTATGTTGCCTTTAAACTTCCATTTTATTTTTTGAACCTTTAACACTATGTAGAAAATAATATTTTTAGATAAAAAATTAAAAAAAAATACCTAAATCTTAACCATCAAAGATGAGTGAAGCGTCATGGAAAGGAGTGTACTGTTAAGAGCCTCACAAAAAAATATATGAACTTCACAGGAGAAGAGGTTTTCCCTCTCAATAGTTACTCTTTATATGCATGCATGCTAGACTTCCAATACATTGCCCTACTTTTGCTTTCCTTTCTAAGTATTTTCGGTGGATTTATTTAAAATATTTAGGATTATTTTGATTTTATTTGTTATCATTTAAGATTAGATTATGATTTGAATTATTAATATTTAATTTCTCTAAGCACTATACATAGCCTTACAGTTCTCAATGCAGTTAGCCTTGTCAATTGATTGTAAAAAAGTAACGGTCTCATGAATTTAAGCAAACTCATGGCATTAGCAAAGCTCGTATCATAAATTTGAATAGTAAACTTGTAAGAACTTAATTTTATAAATAAATAGCTCTTAAAAGTATATGATTAAATAATGTAAATATGAAGATGACAACAATTTAGTTTCAATATTTTTCTGATAATCCAATCCAAATAATTGAAATTAAACCCAACATTCATAATTTATCACTCAACAAAGAAATTTCTGTGTGTGTGTGTGTGTGAAGCTATTGAACATGATCAAATCCAAAAAGTTGATAAGTTGAAGAACGAGTTGACATGGTTTTGTAAACTAGAAACGCAAAAACAATAAACTTGATATGTGAACTCGCAAGTTCAACCGAATTTACAACTAGCACAAGTTTAAAAACAAATTGATATGATTTTATAGCTTAGAAACATGAAAGCATTCAATTCACAAGTTTGGTAACAATGACAGAAAGTTGTTTATTTTTCTCGTCTCTCCTTTAATTTCTCTCATTTTCCCTGGTTTCTCTCTTTTCCCCAATCACCTTATTGTTTCTCATCATATTTAATTATTTATTGCGTCACAATTCATACACGTTTCACGGGCGTATGACGTCCAGGTTTTATATTAGTGAATAACGCTGCTTTCTTTTCATTTATGATCCTTTTTCTCTATGTGAGCAAAGTAATTTCTTTCTCATCAATACATATATCTGAAAATAAATATATGCCCTCCTATATATATTATTTCTTTTTGGTGGCTGTGTACTACAACTTGTCTTAAGATTATTCTGGAATCTTGAAAGCTTGATTTAGGAGAAACATTATATGTCTTTCTAAACAATACTGGCTCAAAACTAAACATATTTTGTGTTGGGAGAATTGCATTTAGGTTCCGTGATAGTGAATTAATTACTCTAAGGTCACAAGAGGTTGTTAATAATAAGTCGAGAAGTACCATTAACAATAACAATATCTTGGAACCTCTTAAAGTAATTAAATCGTAGCGTGGGACTTTAAAGTAATTCTCCTGTTTGTGTTTTTGTCTTAACTTTTGTCACTTCTCTGTTGGACGACATAGACCCGTTAGAATCGCTGAATAAATCGCTATGTTGGGCTTTTATTCAAATTGCAAAATATCAACAAATCTCTATATTAAACTATATCTCTAACTAAAAAAAGTTTCGTGGAATGGAGGAAGGGTTTAATACCTATATAAATTTGGCAAGGTCAAGGGCGTGTTTAGATTAGTGGCAGTAAAACTACTTTTATTTCATTGGCCTTTTAAAAACTCAAGTTTGGGCTGAAGTCAGATTGGGATTGTTTGGGAAAGCTTCTCAACACCCCAAGAGCACGTTTTTTCCGTAAAACGAGATAATCTCATTCACACATTTATATCATAAATGGTAAAAGTACTTCTCAACCGCTTTACCAAACCGATTTATGATATTTGGATTGCCTATGTAAATATGTGATCCAGCATCTTTCCTTTATGCGGCGTTTAATTTCGTCTATCTCCATGGTAGAAACTTTTTGTCTTTTTACAGTAGAAATGCCAGAAGCAACAAATTTCTTCTTTTATCTTGTCATTACTTTTTATACAAAAGCCAAATTGCATCACCACCAAAGGGAACATCCCAACCTCAAGCAGCACATGTTTTAGGCCTCAAATCGATGTCCCAAAACTTATAACTAAAAAAAAAATTATGCAGAATAATTACTCTCTAAAGAGTTTTATAATAATTAAATCTAAGTGAATAATATCAAATTAAACACAGAAAAAGAAGCTATACCTAAATCACAGTACTCTCACAAACCTCTTCCATTCTAAGATTTATCGACTTGGCCATTAAAGGAGTAACAAAAACGTACGTTAACCAAATTTATATATTAAGAATTGGCTGCACATGCCATGAGACCTTATAAAATGGCACCCTTCTTGATGAATTAATTAGGGCATACTCCAACATTAAGACGTAATTATTTATTGTAATGTAACTTAATCCTTGCTTCAATTAAATGCAAATGTTGTCTCCAGTTTCCGACCGACTAGATATGTTTATACATTATTCTAACATAAAAAATTAAAAATAAATAATGAAATCTAGACCGTTGATACAAGATCATTTTGGATGGTCCATAGGGATATGCTCCAGCTCCGAACTTCTATATAAGCACCACAGTCTCTAGCCATTTTCTCCAACTACAACCTGTTCTGGAACTTTGAAATTCCCTCTTCATCCCACCTACCACATAGAACACACACACACACACACACACATATATATATATAGAGAGAGAGAGAGAGCTCTAATATTGAAGACTTCAACCAGCAACGAAGAAAGATGGCACAACTCATCAACCACACATTGCTAGTGATTCTCCTGTTGCCTCAGTTTTCCATTGAAGCTTTTGCTGAGCCATCCTTGAACAGACCTCATCATAGATATGATCCTCAAAATGTTGCTTATATAAAAGCCTCTTGTCGAACCACTTTATACCCAGATCTGTGCATGCACAGCTTACATAGATTCGCAAATTCAAATATCCATAGTCCTCAACACTTGACTCATTTGGCTTTATCTGTGAGTCTCTCACGAGCACTTCACACGAGAGATTACTTGCTGCAAGTATCCAAACAATTCGAGGCAGTCAAGAACAGTAACATCCGTCGAGACTATTTTGTTCTGCACGATTGCATGAAGCAGATTGATGATAGTGTGCACCAACTCGGCCATTCAATAAAAGAGCTTGAGCGGTTGAATCAGATACCAAACACTTCGATCAACGGTGATGTCTTGTGGCACATAAGCAACGTTGAGACGTGGACAAGCACTGACCTTACCGATGCGAGCACTTGCGTGGATTACTTCCCAGGTCGTAGGATGAGTAGGACGAAGGCGAAAATAAAGGGTAAAGTTTTGAATGTTGCACAAGTCACTAGCAATGCACTTGCCTTATTTCACAAATATGCAGCTAAGTACCGAGCAGAAGCTCAAGCCAAGAAACCCAGAAATTAGCAAGTAAATGACCCTTTGTTTGTTCATGTAACTATAAAGCATGGTTTTTAAGGGCGACTTTGTGAAGAAACTGTACGCAGCAAACTGAGAATCAATTGGATCTAGAACATTTAATATTTTGTTGAGATTTTTGAAAATCTCTCTTTCTATATTTGTGCGTATAACAAGGATCCATAATTTCTCTTATTTCATGTCTATTTAAGAATTGATACCCTTTCGAAAGAACACATTAGGTCTTCTCGTATCTGTATTGAAGCGTCTTTTCAAGATCGAACTAAGAAGATTAGTCGTTTTCCCCAGAATGGTCATATGTGACATGTTTCATTTTGCAGGTGGAATGGTAGTTGAAGAATGATCTAAGTCACGTATAAACAAAGTTATATGAAGAATTAATTTATTTGTTTAGATGTCCCACAAGAAAAAATAAAGGGAAACAGATAGATCAATCCCTCTCAAATATGAAAAACCCTATCCACATTCAAGTGCTATAATGACAAAAAAAAGTCCTTAATAATTAGGTATTGATTTCAAATTACTCAATATTACCTCCGATCCTTAATATAAGAGATAGTTGACTTTGTTTATAAAATTAATGAAACTAAATAAATTGCTTTAAAATGTTTTTATTTATTATTTTTCTCTAAACTAATTTTTCTGACTTATAAACTAATATATGATCTAACGGTACACATGGATAAATACTTTTAATTAATTCATTTGAATTCCTTAATTTCTTAAAAAAAGTTAACTTGCTCATATATCAAGGATTATAGGTAGTATGTATTGATTACCCAAATGCTGAAGTTGCAGTAGAAACACAATAGACAGTTTAGGGTAAGAACATTATGTAGTATGCCACTAACTAATTTAATTTTATGTATGAATAACATATTTGGACTCCTCAAAAAGGAAAGTTTGCAGCAAAAATACAGAAATGGTGAAAGGAAAAGCATTGTGGAGTATCCTCACTAGATTTCATCAATAATAAATACATGTGACAGGATTTTCAATGTAAGTTTTTTTTCCCTTTTTTCCCAAACAGGATTTTCAATGTTGGCAAGGGATTGGAATTTAGAGTGAATTGAAGATGCGAGAGAAACAAAAACCACTTTGCCATAAAATGAGTCCAATTTTGAAATTTTATGAGCATAAAATGATGTAGTTTTGAATTTTTTTTTTACAATTTTTCATAAAAATCAAACTGAATAATTTAAGAGTATGTTTTCTATGAAAAATCATAAAAAAATTCAAAATTACATCATTTCAAATATCCATTTAAATGTTTTTTTGTCTTTATCCTGTTATTAGTCATAACATTCTTCTGGCCTCACTGTCCCACGTACGCCCAACAACTTTAAAAAAAATGAAGAGTGAATCCTATTTAGTTGCATGTGCACTATAAATCTTGAGAGCTTGATTTAGAAGAAACATTGTGTCTTGCTCAAAACTGCAAACATTATTTGTTTTTCTCTTTGCTTGTCGCTTTTCTTTTGGACAAAGTCAAGTTAGAATCGCTGAATAAATCTCCATGTTGGCTTTAATTCAAGAGTTAAAGTCTAAATTTACTTATGAAGTTTTTGCTCAGAGCAGTATATGCTCCAATTTTTTTGGGTTAAATATTGCTCCAAAAATTTCAAAATGAATCAAATTTACCTTAATGCATTAAAAGACAAATAATATTAACCGTTAAAAATTGATGTTGACTATTTATAATTTTAATGGCAGGGAGCAATTTTGTTTCATTTTAGAATTTTTAGAATAACATTGTTCCTAAAAAACTTCCAACGTACATAAAATTGCTTCTTAAAGAAAATTTTGGAGTAAATTTGCATCTTAGACCTTCATTGCAAATACAAAATATCAGCAAATATGTCTAATTAAAAATATTTTATCATGGAATTGAGAGGTTCAAATGTTCAATACTTATATGTTGAGTAAGATTATCATACCTTAAAAATAAACTGGAAAACCATTTTACTGGTATCTATAATTTCCTTCAATTTTTAATTTGGTGCATGTGTGTTTTTTATCCTAATTAAATCTTTAACTTCCCTCTAATTTTTTGGCATAGTTAGCCTCTCTGCAAAGCTTAGTGGTGCTAACAAAGCAAAATTGCAGATACTCATGGTATTAACAGAGTAAAATTAAATCATTTAGTTAAGAGAGAAAATCATATATCTACGAACTAAAAATTGAATAGAAGTATATGGTGTTTCCTCTTAGCTGTATTTTATTTCAAAACTTTTTTCCTGTTCCCCACTTTATGTATTAATAATTGACAGCACATGACTCCTTGAACTAGGGCATACTCTAACAAATATTTCTCTTCCAAATCAGCATAATTATAGATATTTGACCTGTAGTTATTAGCGTTGTGACCTGATCAATCTTAATCTAATGTAATTTATTCCTTGCTTCAAATTAATGCAAATGCCATCTCTAGTTTCCCACCGACTAGTCATATGATACATGCTTCTTTTAAACGCCTCTTGGATGGTTCCATAAATGTTAATAATGAGATATACGGACCGTTGATATAAATAAGATCATCATTTTGACGGTCAATATAGGATATGCAACCACGCCAAACATCTATATAAACA